>MJUU01003313.1:78766-91419 GCA_002080025.1 Modiolus philippinarum | reverse complement strand
GGTGAGGAGTACGCTTGCGCAGAAGACTATTGACCAATAGGAATTTCAGATTCTCGAAAATCAAAATGGCGTCCAGTTTCGTCCTGATAAAACGGGGCGGGATTTAATTTTTCTGTTTCCTTGTGGAAGTTGAAAAGTATTATAAACATTTACTATAGGTGTTCTGGGAACGGCGGGTTTGTAGAGGATGATGGGATTGGTATTGCAATATCAATTAGCCAAATTTATAAATATAGATATGATAAAAAGAATAAGAACAGTAATGTATAAATTTAAAACCAGAAGTTAATAAATAAAGATGAGGTATTGTGCAATAATCAATTATATACAAATACTATAAAAGACTTTTCAATTGTGTTAAACAAAGCGTGATTATAGTTTGTGGAGATACAGTAGGGTGCAGACATAACCTCTCGTCCAAGTTAACTTGGGAAGCAGTCATGAGAACAGTCCTAAGTTAACTTGAAGTTAAATTGGAGCAGTCATAGAATCCTGACTGCTCTGACCAGTCATAGAGCCCTGACTGCTCTAACCTGTCATAGAATCATGACTGCTCTGACCTGTCGTAGAGCCCTGACTGCTCTGACCAGTCATAGAGCCCTGACCGCTCTAAACTGTCATAGAATCCTGACTGCTTTGATTATATAATTAGTCGAATAGCTCTAAAACAATACAAAAACTGTAAATACTCTAAATTTGATACAGCGATGGATACGTCTCACATTCCGTACCACACGCACACGATTCACAAGACGAACGCACAAATTTTTCACACGTTGAGTGCAATTTTCTTCAATTTTGCCATAACTGAACTATCAGAAAAGAGTAACTTTTATGTATTCGAAAATTGTAATTTCCGTCATTTTGTAAAATAAACAATTAGATAAATAAATAATAAAACTGAATAAAAATCAATCCTGTAGTAAATAAAATATCCTGCAATCAGCCGCAAACATCAAATATCAGAAGAGGTGCATATTTAATTTTCACATTAAAATAATGAAAATTGGTGTTTAACTAAATTATGTTTAAGAAAAGGCAGACCTTCTTCATTCCATAATGTACCGATGCCTGCAATACTAAATCTTGTTGTAATTTAAGGTAAAATATATAAGAAAAAGCAGATTCTCTTCATTCGATATTATATCGATGCCCGCGATACTTCAACTTTCTGTAATTTTACCTAAAATATAAAAGAAAAAGCAGATTTTATTCATTCTCTATAATATCGATGTCCCCGATACTTCAACTTTCTGTAATTTTACCTAAAATATAAAAGAAAAAGCAGATTTTCTTCATTCGATATTATATCGATGCCCGCGATACTTCAACTTTCTGTAATTTTTCCTAAAGTATAAGAGAAAAAGCAGATTTTCTTCATTCTCTATAATATCGATGCCCCCGATACTTCAACTTTCTGTAATTTTACCTAAAATATAAAAGAAAAACCAGATTTTCTTCATTCGATATTATATCGATGCCCACGATACTTCAACTGTCTGTTATTTTACCTAAAATATATAAGAAAAGGTAGATTTTCTTCATTCGATATTATATCGATGCCCGCAATACTTCAACTTGCTGCAATTTAACTTAAAATATATAAGAAAAGGCAGATTTTATTCATTCAATATTATATATCGATCCCCGCAATACTTCAACTTGCTGCAATTTAACCCAAAATAAATAGCAAAAGGCAGATTTTCTTCATTCGATATTATATCGATACCCGCAATACTTCAACTTGCTGTAATTTAACCTAAAATATATAAGAAAAAGCAGATTTTCTTCATTCGATAATATATCGATGCGTGCAATACTTCAACTTTCTGTAATTAAGCCTAAAATATATAAGAAAAGGCAGATTTTCTTCATTCGATATTATATCGATGCCCGCAATACTCCAACTTTTTGCAATTTAACCTAAAATATATTAGAAAAAGCAGATTTTCTTCACTCGATATTATATCGACTTCCGCGATACTCCAACTCTCTGTAATTTAACCCAAATATATAAGAAAAGGCAGATTTTATTCATTCGACATATATCGATCCCTGCAATACTTCAACTTGCTGCAATTTAACCTAAAATAAATAACAAAAGGCAGATTTTCTTCATTCGATAATATATGAATGCCCGCAATACTTCAACTTGCTGTAATTTAACCTGAAATATATAAGAAAAGGCAGATTTTCTTCATTCGATATTATATCAATGTCCGCAATACTTCAACTTGCTGCAATTTAACCTTAAATATGTAAGAAAAGGCAGATTTTATTCATTCGATATTATATCGATGCCCCGCAATACTTCAACTTGCTGCAATTTAACCTAAAATATGCATGAAAAGGCAGATTTTCTTAATGAATATTACATTAGCCCAAAACATGTGATATACTCTATATATTAATACATTGATATTTTTTAAAGTTTTAAAGTTGCAGTTGTAAAAATCTATATTATCTTTCGAAAAATAGAATTAAGGGGACGACCAGTTGATGTTCAGGGATGGGGATTGGGCGATTTTCTTAAAATAAATAATTTAATCTTGGTCCCAGCAAGACTAATATTAGTCCCAGGTTCCAGAGAAAAAGAATTACATATTTTAATCCTACTTGTCGTGGAAATAAATAATTTATTTGTTCGAAATTTTCATGAAAATAAATAATTTTTCTAGGCAAAGAAAACGGGCAAATTATTTAAATGTTGACTTTTGATTGAAAGTAGTAAACGCACGTTACACGATACACGCACATGGTTTACACGATGAGCGCTAATTAATTTGGGAATGTTTAACGTTTCCACTGCTGTAAAATTAAAGTAGACAGGGCTCTATGGCAGGTCAGGATTCTACGACAGGTCAGAGCAGTCAGGGCTCTACGACCAGAACAGGTCAGAGCAGTCAGGGCTCTACGACCAGAACAGGTCAGAGCAGTCAGGGCTCTACGACCAGAACAGGTCAGAGCAGTCAGGGCTCTAGAACAGTTCTAAAGTTAACTTAGAGTAGCTTTTATGACTGCTCTATGACTAGTCCAAGTTAACTTGAAAACTGTCCTAAGTTAACTTAGAAGAGCTTTTATGACTGGTTCAAGTTAACTTGGCGAGAGGTTATGTCTGCACCCTACTGTACTTAGGCAATGGAGAACGAAAGATGGAAAGAGATAGAATTGTGTTTTTTTGTGGAAGAATAAAGAGCTACCGGTGTTTATTTGTGTGTGCTGTAAAAGGTTTATGTTTCGAAGCCAAGTACACGAGAAAGAATTTAATGCAAAAGATGAGAGGTTAAAAGAAATGTTAAAAGGAGAGAAGCATATTGTGTGTAAAACGTGTAACTCTTATGTGTGTAAGGAGGCTATACCTCCTCAAGCAATGATAAATAATCAAGTTGGAAATGGATAAAGCTCCTTTTGAAGAATTAAATACGCTAGATAAACATTTAATTTCTCCAGTTTTCCCATTTTACAAAATTGTAATTTTACCTAAGAGTAATCAGCGAGCTGTACATGGTCNAAGCTCTCTTTGGGGTGGTCCGTAGGTGATCGGCTGCAAGGCTAAATTCCCCGCCCTTGACGATTTCACCCTACTTTTCCAGTGGCAGTCAGAATTTCCCGTCCCATGGCCATTTCCATACCCCAAAGTGATTATTTATCAACAAACTTGTTCTCGTCTTGATATAGCTGAAATATTGCTGAGTAGACGTTAAACAATATTCAATCAATCAATCAATCAAAAACAAGACCATCAACCTATATTTTTTTTTCACTTACATTACTTCTTTTTTTAATTTTCTTACAAAAAATCACATTTATTTGAAATCTTATTCACTTTGAAATGGAGTAGCGAAGCCCCTTACTGAAAAACATGTAATGGATTTACTGAAGGGTTGTAAATTACATCCTGCTTTTATTCTAAATATTTCCTGCATTTCGTCGAGGCAACACGGCAATTATAATTCACGAATCATGGTACGACCTGACGTTCCGGTTATACTTGACCAAACGACACAGAATATAGACTTCAAAATTTCGAAATATAGGAACGAATGCGATGTTTGAATATTTACTGTCGGACCAATTTGCCGTAGAAAATCAAACTGTCGAACCGACAGATTGTTGGTATCAAACTGCTGTACTAATAATAGAATTATTGAATAATTTTGGATGTCTTTTATATTTAAAAAATACTCACAAAAAATATGGTAAGATGAAATATTTTAACTGGCTCGGAAAGATATTGCTTAAATAAATAATTAGACAGCAAAATGTCTGTTTATTGACGTAAATAAAAATATTTATATTGTAATGACCTGATGATTTGGCAGAGAAAGAATACTAATTGCGCAAACAGGTTGAAAATCTCAATGGAAAATCATTTGGAATTTTTTTCTTTGATTTGTAATTATCAACAATATGAATTATACGTCATGCACGGAATTATACATCGACAATTTACAAATTCTAATTTGATTTGCAGCCTCCAAACAGACGCCAGCTTTGTACAGACGATAAAACCCCGTGTGTTCAGTAAGTATTTTGGAAATAAATTTTGAAAGTGATGAGATGAGATATTTCATGCTTTAAAATAAAATAAATATTCCCCTCATCGTTCTTATCTACCAAAAGACTGTTTTGTATGAAAACGCCCTTCACCAAAGTTATCACACAGCAGATAACACTCTTTTCAAATATCTATTGTGGGTATTAACTTTCACCTCACTCGCGACTGGTTTTAACAACAATTTTTATAGAATTCCTGTAGCGTACACATAGAATTTTTAGCAACATAACATTGCATTATTGCTGGCAGCGATATCATATCGGATACAGAAAATGTCCCTTTTGTCATATTACTTCCGGTTCTAAAGCTTGCTTGGGTGTATTAGGAAATGGCATATTTACGACTTTTGTTTATGGGATATCTGAGAGAAAACGTACGGGATATAGAATATTTTAATTATGGAAAACAGGATATTTCCATAATAATTGGGATATCTTCAATTTTCAAACGGAAATTTTAGTCCAGACTTATTGGGATATGGGATATTGGGACCCCCTTCCCTAAACAAGCCTCGACTCTGACTTCTTTTAGATTTGTTTATTGTTCTAGAACAATTTTAAGTTACATTATACGAGGTTATTAGAACAAATCAAAATTGAAAGAGGTATCGACTGCATCCAGTGGTGAGACAATTATGCAAATGAATAGCTTGTTTTCCTGTTAAATTATCAATTTCGTTTTATTCACCTACAACTGAACAAATATCGGCAAAACTTTTGAATTTTAAAATTTTCTTCAGACCAGGTTCAACAGAAGTATGTTCCGGTAGAGGGCATTGCGTATGTGGAAATTGTCAGTGTAAATCACGTAGGGGAGATCTACCTCTTATTTATACAGGAAAATGGTGTGAGTGTGATGACTCTCAGTGTCCGTTCTATAATGGTGCTGTTTGTGGAGGTAAGTTTAAAAAATGAGAAATTAGAGAATTAAGCTTTTATTTGAATTTGGGACTATTGAGGTTAGAGCTCTCTTGTGTTTTGAGGTAGAAATAAATGCCTTAAAACTGGTTTCCTAGACAATACACTTTTGTTCGCTAACATACCAGCAACAAGAAAATTATATAGGCCGCCTTATATTGAAAGTTTCAAAAGTGTTGCATTTTTCATGGGAGTATTGTGAAGCAATTGTGTACAAAATGGATATGTATGTTCTTAAGTGAGAGCAGATCACAAAACATAAAAGCTGACAGTGAATGATGGAAAAACAAGTCCTATGTCTTGTTGCCTGTTACATTTATTGCATATAAAGTTACCTTAAATTCGTGCTCTCAAACGCTTATATGATTATGAATATATCCGCGGGAAATGTGTGAAACGAATTCATGCTATAAATTAAAGACCCGTTAGGCGATAAAAAAATCACTTTGTTTTGATAATCTATATATAGCTACGTGTATTTATTGTACATGTGTTTACACTATATATATATTATCACAATTATATTTTGAATCGATAATAAAGTGGAATTAAACTTAATTATAAATTGCAACATAGGAGTTTATTATTTCAAGGATGCCTTTTCAACTCCTTCAAGGCATCCAATTAAAAATCGATTCTAAATTTGTCTCCAAAACATTCATGTATCTATGACAACCATTTCTTTAACTGAAAACTTCAGGTATATGATGATGAAAGACATTAAAATTGATTTTAAAAAAAATTGAAAGTTTGAAACATCAAAATCATTATTTTTGAGACTTGTATTTTTTTACATGTACCATCAACTATATTCATTCCGCGGTAAATCATGTCATTCGTTCAAATCCTATATCAAATAACAGACCGCCTCGTGGCGGCCCGTAATAATAACAACAAAGGGCAACCGTCTTTCCGAAATATGATTTAAAATCGAATTTGCAGTTCCGGTAAAAGGAAACAAAGAAAAACATATACTTCGTTCTTTTGTCATTAAATGGAAAAAAAAATATTATCTTTGCAAGGAGGAATGGCCGTTCTTTTGTCATTAAAGGAATAAATATTATATTGGCAAGGAGCAATGCTGAACTGTGCATAAAGAGGGTGCTACGTTCCAAAAAAATATAGTTATAGTTTCTTGTGTAAACTTTTGGTTGTGTTTTATTTTTCGACTGGTGGTGCATTTTCACACAATCAAGGTGTTGGTGGTTGAACAAAAATAGTATTTTTAGATAATTGTTGTTTTTTTCTGTTGGAAAAGGGTGAGGGGCATTTGTTACCGTTTATAATATCCACCGTGAAATAAGTTCCAAGGGAACATATCTCGGTTGGAAAGTATTTACTGCTCACCTGGGGAAATAATCTTCAAACGGAATAAATCTCATAGATATACATGTATCTATAACATTTGTTCCATTTCACATGATACCACTTTGGCTTACATATACTTCCTTTTTAGTGTGTTAAAACAACTGAGCATTCTCGTGGGTTTCTTGCTATAGACTTTTTTTGTGATTATTTGATTACCAGGTGTATTTTTCAATGATTATTTGATTTTAACACTCCCTTTTACATTATATGATAACCATATTTTGTGAAAAGTTACTAAAATAGCCCTTTATAATTATTTCTTACATTTTGCAAAAAAGTTGATGATTACTTGATTCCAAAATACCCCGATCAGCAGCCCCACAATTATGACATTTTTTTTTAAATACTTGAAATTATATATATATATAGAGTCTGTAAGTCTCGTCCAATTTAAGAACTTCCGGGTATATAATTTGCACCCGGCAGATGCATTTTAACAGAAAAATATGACGTTTCAAGCAAAAAATGTGGACGTCATAATCCAACAACGTCATATTTTGGCGGGAAACGTTTTCAAATTTCAATTATATCGTGATATATCGGTGTCACATGACGAGACTTACAGACCCTATAGGAACAGGGTGCAGAATTATTATCAGGAACATTGCGGTTGACAATGTTTCCGGTGGTTTTGCGCCTAGCTGCTTTGCCTTTTTGCCGTTTGTTCGATAATTCAGTAATTTTGTTACTTTCATTATTTCTTGATGAGACATAAGTTGTCGAAATGCGCATATGCAGAAAATAAATGAACAGTAACTTCGGTATTTTGTCCACTGGTGGACTGCTAGTCCAAGAGGATATTCACCAACCAAGATGTCAGTACTTCTGTGTTTACCCGAGAGCGATTGTATTGAAACTTGCAATATCTGAATTTTACAAAAATTTGTATAAAAGTAAGGAGTATCTCCCTCATGTATAGCTCTATTCTTGGCTGAATTTTTGCTTTTCTATTTAGATTCTTTTGGTTATTTGTACTCTTTCACCTTTGCAGAAAATAAATTAACAGTAACATTTGTTATTTTTAAATGAGAAAGACTCAAAAAATTATATGATGATTACATGTATTTCTGTCCCAGGAAGTGACCACGGGGTACTAACTGACGGTTCGGTTTTGCCTTACTTTTATAATGGTCATCTCTGTTTCAGGAAGTGACCATGGGGTATGTGATTGTGGGTTCTGTAAATGTTATAAAAATTACACTGGTAAAAATTGTGGCTGCTCAACAAAGACAGATATGTGTGAAGAAACTGATGGTGTAAGTATCAACATGCGTTTTGAAAATACATTTATATCAAATGAATGGGAGAGGCGGAGGGGGTCTCATCCCAGAATCCCTACTATATTTTCTAAATCCCTAAATCCCAAACTGCAAAGGAACTTAAAAAACTGATGAAATCCCGATTCCCGGTGAATTTATTCCAGAAATCCCGATTCCCGGTGAAATTATTACAAGAAATCCCTGGAACTCGAGCTTAAAATTTCTAATCCCGACACACCGAAAAAGCCCCCCCCCCCCCCCCCAACCAAACCCCAACAATGAGCATATTTTTTTTTAAATCAGACAGGAATCAATGCAGTAGAATATTTACAAATATTGTTAATACTAATACATTTCGGAGGGCCCCTCCCTCAGTACGAGTCGCCAAAGTCAAAAAGTATGAATTTTGCATTTATTAATCTCAGGTGGGTTTTCCATCATTTAGCGTCCGTCTTATTTGTAAAATATTTTCCTATTTTATTCTCGAAAATCACAATACCAGTTGGAACCAAATTGTCGTAATAGTCCACGGTAATGACCTTCAAATTTACCATTGCCCGGCAGGTCAATACGCAATATAATGTATTATTATGCTTCCTGTAAGAAACTGCATTAATAGTGTCTAATATACTATTTTGGCATAGTATACCTGCAGCCATGTACTATGCCTGTCAAGTGACTTGGTAGGCGGAGCTACAGTATTGTCAATCAAATAGTGATGAAATCTTGCTTGTAGGGATCTACTGTCATAGAAACAACCTTAATTTGGTAATATTTCTAATAAAATAAAGTGTTTACCCTATTCATTTTACTTATCTCTTCATTTTATATCATGAAATAAAGGAATTTTTGAGATCCGCCATAAAAAGTTATTTTTCAAATTTCCATGACATTATGCAACTATTCGAAATATAGGAATTTAAACTGATAGTAACCAAATGAAAAGAACATTTATTTATTAACTTGGAAATTGTAATTTAAAAGATGAAAATTAATGACACAGTCAGCATAATAATGATAATAACATTGTGTTCAGCAATGACTATGCCAAAATAGTGGTCAGGGTTGATTACACATAGTGCACTCCCCTTCGGGTCGTGCACTATGGTCTCAACCCTGACCACTATTTTGGCATAGTCATTGCTAAACACAATGTTATTATCATAATATAGCAGACATAGTAACACATCCGTTTTTTTTACACTAGGATTTTTTATCAAAATTGAAAATATGAATTCGCAATTAATTGAATTCAATACACAACTAAATTTTTAGAAAATATCTTGTCATCTTATTGTCTTATGCACCTTGCTGCCACTTTCATTCAAAAGTCACTAGCACTAACAGTGCACTCAACATGGATGTCTCTAAATGTATGTATGTTTTATTGTTTAATTGTTTGTTTCTTGTATATATGCTGTCAACCCATTAGGGTAAAAAGAGGCATTATTGATAAATATATGTTTGATATGTCTGAAACTACTTTGTCAATAGTCACAATTGTGCTTCAGTAATGGTCTCCTGCTGACGTTGTCTACGTTCGTTTTTTGTCTTTTTGTTGTTTTTCTTGTGCAGTTCCCTAACAGATTGTGGCACGTGATTGTAATATCCGGCCATTGTAAGTGTTTACTGTTATCTTTACTATATTAATGAATTGATCTTAAAACAAGATGGTCGGTAACAAGGACAATTAGTTTTCATTGAGCCCTGTGTTTGTCAAAGAGCATCTCCTCTTCTCCAGTTGAAACCAAACTAAGCGACAATGGTTTTTACATGATTCATAAAACACATTCAAAGATCTCAATCTCTTAAATTCCATAAACTTCAACAGATTTGGCGAATTTTATTTGAATGTTTTTAGATCATGTCAACATTATTTTATCTGAAA
The DNA here is from genome assembly GCA_002080025.1 of Modiolus philippinarum. NCBI lineage: Eukaryota > Metazoa > Mollusca > Bivalvia > Mytilida > Modiolidae > Modiolus > Modiolus philippinarum. Next base: position 81,429 of record MJUU01003313.1, on the reverse strand, counting down.
GAACTTAAACCTAATAAAGCAAAACAATGATTATCAATACATTTCTAAGTACATGATATACTATACAGTCCGCCAAAAGTTAAGCATCACCTAACTTTTTACATGTTCATCATTTTTGATGCTGAACTGAGGTAAGGGGTTTGTGTTCAAAATACTACGAATGAGATGATTTTGATATTTGGATGCCAAACTTTAATCATGTATCATATAGTTGTCTTTAGGTGAAAAGTTATGAAATTAGGCACAACCCAATTTTATGACAAAATGTGGTATCCTTGACCAGGAAAATAAGTTTCAATTCAATTTATGAATTCTTATTGAAAATCTTTGTTGTTATTGTTGATACAAAGGTAAGACAACAAATAACTATTTGTGTTTTAGGTGACAGTTGTAGATATTCCAGGTAATGTTTGAATACAGGGGAGATAATCCAATTTTACGACATTTTAAAAGATTGATTTCCACTAATGTGACGAAATGGGAAAACAAAACAATATCTTTGCTGAATTTTGCCATTAAATTATTGTTCTGTCAATGTTCAGGCCATTTTAAAGACAGGCATAAATCTGAAAACTTTCAAGCAAGATTTTTGATAATTTTTAAAATTTTGAAATCTGAGTTTTTGTTGTTATTTCAGAATAAGGTACCAATGCTTGTATGATTTCAAAACGGTAAGGCTTTATCTGATTCAGAGACTCTAGAAATGTCCAAATAATGATTTCCGGTGTACCAAATTTCTTCTTTTGGCCATCTTTTTTTTTTGGTTGGATTTCGGTAAAATTTGGTATTTTTTTCAAAAGATTTTAATTCTCAGAAAAATCGTTTTCCATTATTGCGAGGCATAGCAAACCTGATCTGTAAGTATTGGTTAAAAATCGTCAGTTTTGAACATTTTTAGGGAACATGGAAACTTCTGGAATGATGTTTTCCAAATTTTACGAAAAACACTTAGTCTTACTTTGATTACATATGGACGCATTCCAAATCCATTAAAAGAATCCATTAAAGTCTAAAATTAACAATTATGGAATTTTGTACCACATTTTCCCCCCATAAAAATGATCTGGTAGCAAATTTGAACTCACAATGTTCCATATTGTACTTAGTGTTGAAACTAGAAATCTTGTACTGAAGGAATCGTTTTATCTGATTTTCGGATTTTCGATTATGTTTTCAAAAGCTAGAAAGTACCATTACATGCTTCAAGTTAAGACTTATCATCATGCAAAATTTTATACCTATAGCTTTCAACATGTTTGCTTGGCGAAACTTTAAAACTAAGTGATGCTTCACTTTTGGCGGACTGTATAGATAATTTTTTGCAAAACAATTCTGGAATTTTTTCCATGGAGCAAGCTCTCCATGACAAATATTTCAAAATTACGTCTCTTGATTTTCTATTATATAATAGGGAAACAGGGTAAAGAAAGGGGAGGTTTCGCTACCCATAAACCGATTAGACCCTACCGCTGGTATTTGTTAGTTGGTACCAAGTCCATATATCCCCGAGTCTCTATCTTTGTTAACGCTTGTCTTTTTTCTAACATTTGTTTTTCTTTGACAAGCTATAGACGCCTTGAAGATTGTGCCCTATGATTATAATTTTCGGCCTTATAGGTGTTTCCTGTTAGACTTTCTTCTTTAATTTTAGAATTTTACACGTTTATTTTTATTTGTGTACAGCTTTCAACAGTTCTCCTTAGCATATACAATGTAGCTAAAATGCTGCTGATGTTGGCGTGAAACAACAATCAATAAATCTTTTTGATTTTACATATCAAACTCTTCACATTTTCTAACAGTTATACATTAATGCTGACAGTACGAATTTGTAATGTTATCAATCTATCAAAGATGTTTTCTAATTAACGCATTCCAACTGTCTCAGGAATTACACTAACGCAAGGTGTAAAATTTAACAGAAGAACCAAAATCTTTGCTAAATTGATTGGTTATGTTTACATGTAATACCAACTTAGCAACATTTGAGCTATATCAAGAAGATTACATTACATATGAATTTATGCCCAGTTTTTCGTGGAAGGAGAAAATGTCAATTGAGGAAAAGCCTTGACTCTGGCTGAAAAAAGATGGATATAATCAACAGGGGCTTTACAAAAGTTTATTTTCGCAACCAGCTACTTGCTGAGTCAAAAGGGTTTGCTTCAAGGGATGATTATATGGCCTATCTCAATAACGACGTCTGCACTGTCCGGGCTTGATGTTCGATGAATTGTTCCCCACTGGGTACAACCACACATATGGGGTGTCGGCTCTGTATGGTAAGGGGTGTCGGTTTTTTGTGATGAAATGAGGGTAAATTGAAGGTAAGATCATGCTTTGCTATAAAAGTAGACACTATAGATATAACCAATGTATCTAACGGAGTACCCAATAATCTAGGAATGCGTAACACCTAATCTAGGAATGCGTAACACCTAAACACCATACGCTATACCATACAATTTCTGCAAACACTCTTCCTCACTTTTTGTGGTACAGGTCACGGCAACTTTTCAGGCTTGTCATTCTCTTATAAAGCACTGTTGAGATGTTATCATGTATAGTGAATTCTGTTTGACTTGTATGACATTGTGTTAAATGTAGGATTCAAATGTAACGCAGCCATAGGTCGAAATGCATCAAATTGTGTATGTGTCTCA
>MJUU01003313.1:46004-69211 GCA_002080025.1 Modiolus philippinarum | reverse complement strand
CCAGCGGGGATCATAGTTTTAACATTGGAGCCTATGGGAAAACATATTCAAAGATCTCTCCTCAGAAACTACTGGGCAAATTGGAACCAAACTTGGCAAAAATAGTCTTTAGGTGGCCCATTGCAAAAAGGTCATTTTTCAGGTCTGCGCTTTATCCAAGATGTCCGCCAGCAGGGAACATAGTTTTAACATTGCACCCTTTTGGAAAACACATTAAAGATCTTCTCTGAAACTTTTCAGCCAATTGGAACCAAACTTGGCCACAACAGTCTTTAAAGAGTTGTTTTTCAGGTCTTTGCTTTATGCAAGATGGCTGCAGCGGGGAACAGATTTAACATTTGACCCTTTGGGAAAACATTAAAATATCTTCTCCTGCAATTACTTGGCCAATAATGAAAACATACTTGGTCACAACAGACCATAGTTGTTCCCGTTTGAAAAAATTGCCTGGCTTGTCTACATCGCATTCAAGATGGCCCCAGTGGGGAACATAGTTTGACCTTGAGACCCAACGGAAGCATATCGGAAAGCATTTAAAGATGTTCTCCTCAGAAAATATTTAGTTAATTGGAACCAAAATTAGACTCAATGGTACCCTTCAAGAAAGGTGACAGCAGAACTGCGACCCCATCCAAAATATCTGCCAATCTGGAATATAGTTTAACTTAAGATAATATAACATCAATGTCTATTAACAAATTTGAAAATAATGCCCTTAAAACATTGGGATTATTTTTACTGCATATGTCAGCGGTGGCCCAGGTGAGCGATACAAGCTCTTGAGAGCCTCTTGTTTTTTTACTTTTCAAATGTGCCATTAATACCATTTATGTTTCTAGAATACGAGAAATTATGCAAATACAGAGACATTACATTTGTTTTACGGAAGGATAAAGCGAATGGGATTAGCATCAAGGCATCTCAAATGATGGGTAAGAAAATCCTTTGTCAATTTACTCAGATATCACCATCTTATGTCGGACACTCAGTATAGGTGCTAGTAAAATAAAATTATATTTAGATTATCACAATATTTTTGGCAAAGACATAAACAAAAGCAAGCATGAAAACATAAAATTTAATATTGATAAATGCGGAAGATATATATGTCTTCTTTACACTACCTAAATACACTAACTTAAACTAAAAAAAAACACAACACAAACTTAATGTTTGTCGACTAGCTCGTTTGACCGTATATTTTTTGTGAGCAGCCGTATTTATTACAAAACAAAACATATGTACATATGAAATTCAAATTATAACATCAAACTGACTATAAAATAGCAATTCTGCATCATTATTCAGCAAGTATACACTCTAGCGGTTCCGTGGCCGACCAGGAAAAACCAACATTATTATTGGAAACCTGTGTCCATTTGTCAATGTCAAGCGAAACATCAGTGTTGGGCCTCACTGGGAAAAAGAAAGTAAATATAATTTTACAAAAATAAATTTCAAGGTAAAGAAAGAAAATTGTCATTAGGACAACGGCTGCAAAAAATATAGATACAAAAATAAAACAATTAAAGCCATTCACCTTCGATGAATAAAGACCAAAAAATATAAAAAAATGTTGCAAAATTATACTAGCTTTCTTTTCTAAAGAAAAATTGAAAATAGAATGTTTACAGTAAGACGAACGGGCTAGAATTAAAATACCTGTGTTAAACGCTCCACCATGTAACCTTTTCCCGCCGGGAAAATACTACTCACTACCCTTATGTATCACATGACAAAGAAGACAAATAATTTCCGTTATACTATCGTGCCCCAGGAATTTTATATTATTCATACATTGTGACTTCAAGATGAAGAACAAAAGTAAAAGCGTTGTACAATTGCTTTTTACCATGTATTTGTAGATACCTTGTCTCGTGTGCATTTACTCCATATATTTTCATTGTTAATGTTAATTCGAATAATAAAAAAGTAAATTCTGACTCACAAATTTACAATGATACCAAACTAAGATGGTTTCAAAGCCACCGGATATTGGTATTAGACAGGTATAGTGTAAAGAAGTGTAACTGTACAGTAATCTTTGTACCAGTTACAATGACACAAAGTTTTATGGTTTTTTTTGTCTTTTTACTGGTACTAGTTCCATTATCCAATGTTTTTCTATACGATAATGCAGTAAATACTGATTAAGTACATTGTAAACTGCTCGGCGTTTTATTAAAAGTTAGACAGTTTAGCATAATGGCATACTAAGCATAATAAGTTTTAATTTGTAAATATTCAGCTTTACATACACGGATGGTGTAATCTCTTAAAGCTATTCAAAATTTTAAAAAAGGGAAAAAAAGAACTTATATTAACATGTACTAATTAATTATGTGTTTAAGACAAGGAAACTTTATTTTTATTTAATTTATATCATTATTTTAGTTTCAGACCAGACAGATAACAGTGGAAAAACATTGGCATCATCATTTAGTTTTCGATGTTTTGCTTTAATCTTGTTAATACTTGTACATTAACGTGAATGGATATTAAAGGAAACATATTTAAGCATCAATTTCATCCAGACATTATTCATCGATATTTACCGCGAATTTACTTCCAAAGATTTGATAGCAAACTATGGTTCCATACAAGCATCGGCATGAGAATCTTAACTATGAATATTGTGAATCTTGCTAAAACACTTTTCATCTCTTCCATCACGCTTTGATATTGTTTCCCTTTTATGGTAATACTAGGCCTAAAGAAAACAGGCGTTGAATGTTCAAAAACCTATCTTCTTGTTGTGTTTGCGAAAACAAAACATGTAATATATTCATGTATCGCCAATTTCCACTTTAATTTTTATAATGTTCTTCAATTTTGAACCACCAAAGATAATTATGGTGTTAAAAAAGAAAATTATCTTTCAACGATTTTATACTACTCAACAAAAGAAACGATACACAGATTTTATCTAAAATAATATGTTACATTCTAGCAAAAAAACCATAACTCATAGATAAAATGTATTTTTTGCTTGTAAGAGTTAACATCATCCCCGAAGATTTCTCTTACAATTTCTGAACCATTTCCGGTCACGGTCAAGGTCATAATCCGGAATTTCAGTTTGCAGGCGTAAATAGTGAGTATGTCCCAATTTTCCTTTTACATAACCATCACATTTTCGAACCGACTGAAGCATAATCTCTGTTGCTATGTCGACCATGATTTCCTCGGGCCTATTTTCCGTTTTCAACTACCGATCTCATAACGGAAAAACGCGTGTTATGCGATCTTGACGTTGTGACGTCTCACCGGACCTGCTGCCACGTGATTTATCATTTGATGAGCATGTTTTCTTTGCATTCATTGATAGTCTTTAGTTTGTTCTTCTTTTCACATAGCAATGAATTTCGAGGGTAAAAATCAAGTTCAACGGTCTGATGGGCTAAGTCATTGTCAACGTTGATTTTGGATTGAACGGGGCATCGAAATGAGACATTGTTTGCCACTTTTTAAGATGGCAAATTGTTAACATGATTAAGTGTCCAAATTATGGACATCAAACAATTTAAATTATCCATCTGTTAACGGCGAACTCGATCATCGGGCGAAAAATTACAATTCCGGATTTTCATCGTATCTGTTTCGGAATTGATTTAAAAATTAAATAAACAAATGCGTTTTGACGTTGAATACATTTATACACTAAATAAAAATTTTAAATTGCGAAATACAAAAATATTTACAAAATTAATTGTGTATCGTTTCTTTTGTTGAGTAGTATATAAAGGTTGGGAGTTCAAGTTGAGTTTCGTCATTTTATCCTCGATCTGACAGAAAGTATCTGTATTACTAATAATTTTCAACAAAAGATCATAATTCTGTTGAAACATTGATATCTGAACACGCATTTTACATACATTGTAGATATTGTATTCTAATATATTACCATGATTTGTGTCCTGTCCATTTTATATGTAAACAAAATATAAAAAGGTACAAAATGTTGTTCTATTTGTATGTTCTTTTAAAAAATATCGTGATAAAAAATTAAAGATTAATAGGATCTTGCATAAGATCACATTAAAGATCGGTATATCTTTCACAAGTGTAAGAAATTTCGTCTTTTCTCGAGTTGAGCGTAGCGAAACGAGAGAAAAGGACGTAGAATTTCTTACACGAGTGAAAGATATCCAGATCTCTAATTTTGATCTTATGCTAGTTCCTATTTCTTCCGTAAAAAGCGAAAAGAAACGTTTGGAAACCTTTACTGTTTGAACAGCGTTGTCGCCATTTGAGTGTTCCTTACATTGTGACGTCAGGTGTTTTATGACGTTTAGTCATGGTAACAATTGTTGTATAACCAACATCAACACGTTTGGTTGGCCATTTACCGGTGTGAGATGAGGTCGCGTTCATCGATCTCACATAGGTCATCTCCCACTCTAAACCACAGTTTACGGAAGAAGTGGTACTTATGCTTTGTCACTGATGTTCAAATTTATAGAAAATGCCGTGATGAATATAAGGGAGAACCCATTTGATTTTTTTATGAGGGTGTTGGGCTTGGAAGAACATCTGATCCTTAATACTCTTTTCATGCAATCTTTGAGCCTGGTATTTTTTTCCACTGGAAACAAACCTTTTTTTGCTTTCGGTTCATGTCAGAAGTTTTGATATAAATGTATGTTGACCTGGTTATTTTTGCCAGCCTTCTCCTGTCCTGATAATATATTTCATCAATTTTGTGATCCCGGATTTTTTTGGGGGGAATTCCTTCAAAGCCTCCCTCATCCACATAAAAATCAAATAGTTGCCTCTAAATGCAAATAATTAGAGTATAACTAATTGACCGTCGTGAATATCAATAAAAATGTCACTAGTGCCGAACAACGCGAAATGATTAAACGTGTAGCATATCTTGTTCTGCAACGAGATTAATCCTCTGCGTTGATCGGCGCGAGTGACATTTTTATTGATATTCATGACAGTCGATTAGTTATGCTTTTTTATTATATAGATTTTTCTACTCAAAAACTGGAATTTTATTTGTGGATTTTTTTTTCATTTAAATGCTTACTTGACAACGACATTGACGAGATATTGTGACGTCACTTCCTCCGGTGACTAGAAACCCTGTATCTTCACTGGTCGCAATAAGAGATTTATTTAACTGAGAAAACTCGATAATTTATCGCTATCTATATAAAAACACAGTATGTTAAATGAAAAGAAGACATCAGATTTTATGTTATTTATGTTAACAATGGAACACTATCAATTCATAATTAAATTATTCTCATGTTATTTTCTTTTTTACTTACAAGTATTTTTTTAATACATATACTGACGTAGTGCAGCCATTCTCTGATTTGAGATAGGTTGCCGTCGTGCGACCGTTTCTTCAAAACTTTCTGATGTTACATAGGTTTTTGTGTGAATCTTCCAGAAATTGAATACGGTGACCTTGTGCGAACTTTTTATATTTAACATATGGTGACATCGCGCGTACGCTTACTATTCAGAAGTCACATAAAGTGACGATGTACAACAAAAGTTGACGTCATGCGAACTTTTGTTAAGTGACATACATGTAGATTGACGTCTTAGAAACCTTTTTGAAGTGGTATAAATTGACGTAAGAGAACCATTCTGAAGTGACATAGAATGGCATTTGAACCTTTCTGAAGTGACACTGGTTGATGTCATGCTGACCTTTCTACATTGATGTACAATGTAGGTTGATGTCATGCGAACCAACTACCTTACACAGACGCTGTACAGAAAGGAATCATATTGTTTTGTGCCATTTTGAACCATTGCCAACTCCTAAATTATGTGAACTGTCCCTTTGTATTGATCGGCTAACTTTTGTTGCAGTTATGCCCCTTTTTGACTTAGAATTTTGCAAAATTTAGTTCGTGGACGCCAGTTCTCCTACATACTCCTAATATCCCGCTGAGAAGATAAACAAATATAGGGATTTCAGATTATCCTCTTCACTTAAATCGTTTGAGTTTTAACTGTTACGTACTGAACAGGCGTCTTGCTTCCCCGTCTGTCAATACATAAACGAGACCCCGTTTTCTAAACCACTCTGCTCCTATCATCCAAACTTGCTGGAATACTTCAGTATATATTGCAGATGTGCACCAGTAATTTTCTTTTTCTACATTTTTATTTTCTACAGCTTTTCAAGCAATACAATTACCTTTGGAGGTAGCTTATTGTTTAGTCTTAACGCTATATGTCTTCATCACCCGCCATTTCTGTGAAACGCTTTGATATTTTTTAAACAAACTTAAAGGATGTGTTTCAAGCACTGTTCTTGAGTTTCCTGCTATCATTAACTTTGTCATTTAAATCACTGGAGTCTGAAAGGAATGGCTCCATTATCCACATTTTTTCAAAACGGATTTATACTCTTCAACCAAACTTGTAGGACTTCCTCAACATATTGCAGACGTATGTATTTCATTTTGTTCCTCGTTCTTCACTGTTTTCAAATTTGTGTTGTTCATCAGTGTGTGTGTCCCCCTTTTTCTTCTTGAATGGTGTCTGTTTATTTGTTTTTCCGGTGTTGTTGTCGTCATTGGACAATCTTTTCTGGACTGATGGTTCGGTTCTCACTTACATCATAATTAGATTTTTTCAAATCGTTCAATATACGATTGGTCATAAAGATGGAATATTCGTATTTCTAAGCCAAAGTTTGAAGTTTTGAAGCAGAATGCACAAAAATGTGTGGATGAAAGTACAGTGTATAATATTTTGCTTTAATCATTGTTTTTGTAACTGTGAAGTACGAAAGTCTCTGATTCTACGAATCTGTCAGACCACTCCTTCAACCCGTTCTGACACACTTTTTGGTGAAAATGGGACATTTTTAAAATCAAATATTGGGTGTTCAAATATTTTCCAAAAAATGCTATTTTCGATGCACAGATTTACAACATAATTTCAGCTATTTTAAGGGATATTTAAGATTAGTTAAAGCAAACATCTTTAAATATCTAAGGCATTCAACAAACCATATTCTATATTTATGACCAAGAATATATATAAACAGTGCAATCCACATGTGTGTCTTCAGGAACACCATGCATTTTGTAGTTTAAAATGCCATACTCTAGCTGTAACAGTTGGTATCCATTGTAAACAGACATATTCCCTTCAGTTATACTTCGGATGACCCATGTTTGACATAAAAACAAGAAAATTAATTGTCAGATTGTTTTTATTTGTCACAAACAATATATTATATTAATGATTTAAATATTGTTTCCGACTTACTACATGGGATGAGGATGCCAACTTTATCATGTGTTTGTATTGTTTTGTTGCCATTAGTAAGAAGCTTTACATTTCAAGTTGAAAGTAAGTGTACTTATGATAGCACAACAGTCTTTTGAAGAAAATTGTAAGTCCCTGACTTTATATGCCCATTACATTGTTATCAGTAAAGATATAATCATAAATGAGGGATGCAATGAAATGAAAATTTTATTTAATTTTAGTTTTGTTCCTTTTAAGTCTCAATTTCTAAATTTCCAAATTTAGCGCAATGTTTGTTTTCTTTTTTTCTTTTTTTTTTTTGGGGGGGGGGTATATTTTAAGAATTATGATAACTTTAAAATGTTTACAGGTATTTGAATTCTAATTACTTTATCTTTCTGAAAGAACCTTTCAGTTGCTGCAAACCCATGTCTCAGATTTTTTATACAAGGCCTGCTTTGAAATTAAATAGTCTTAAAATTTGAAAAGTAAAAATTTCTTGAAGTAAAAAACTTAAATTTCATTTATTTTCAGACCAGACCCTTTATAAAACATTTGAGACACGGCTTTGTTGCATTTGATTGGTTATTTCAGGTAAATTTATAAAAATGCAGCTTTCTGTAGAGATTTGAACGTTATTTTGGTTTAAATAATTCCATTTTTGGGGCCAAATATGGAAATTTAGGCATTTATATTTAAAGGAATAATATTGAAATGAGCATAAAGATTCAAATCGATCCTATTCCTTTTATTTGATACGTCATTTGTTATTTCATCCTTACTGACAACAAAATTACAGGTATTCAAAGTAAGGTACTAAAAATAACCTTCAAAAGACTGTTGTGCTACCTTACTTCATGTAAATACTAGTACGTAAAGTTTCATAGATTAAGTATCTCTGTCGGCTTTAAGGTACAACACGATGACCACATTGTTGATATTACACAAAGAAAAATTATTGAAAATTAACTGTTGGCACTATAGCTATGAGAAAGAAAGGAAATGGGGTAAATGTCAAGGAGACAACATCCCATATCCAGGTTAAGGGGGTTCGCTACTTCATTTGAAAATAAATATGATTTCAAATAAACATGATTTTTAGTTAGAAAATTTAAAAAGAAGTAATTTAAGTGAAAAAAATTGATAGGTTGATGATTTCGTTTTTGAGATTTAAGTGTTTGAAAATTTGGCGGGAAACTGAACTCCTCGGATTTTTCATAGGATCAACATAAGAAAGGTTTGACTATGAATGAATGTGACAGAATAAATAGAATTCGATGAATTTTTTACAGAATGCTAACAAAGATGTATAAAATGAAATAATGGAAAAAAATAAGGGGGTCAATGGGCAAAAACGTTTAATGCTTTTAAATCGATAAAACCCAAGGATTCCGAAAATCTGACAGAAATCCCGAAATGTGAGGAGCGAACCTCCTTAAAACGGCCTAAAAATAAAGCATCTATGTAAGAATCTTTCAGCAAAATTTCCTTACCTGACGAGAGCAATACATTTTTCCTTGTGTCTCGACATTAAAATAAACAAACGTGCTACATTTGCGCCCAGCCTAAAATAATTGCGAATTTAATACCTGTCCATATTAAAATTACATTCCCTAATGATATGTGAAGTTCAAACTGGTTCTGAAAGTTAAATAAATTTTCATATTCAACATAGGATGAATAAAGCCCCTTGCTATTCCCCGTCAAATCTTTTCGGGTGTTTATCATTTATCATTAGAGAAAACAATTACAACACTTTATGCCTATCATTACCATATTTTATCCACTTTCAATGGTAATTTTTTTTAAATTTAAAAGCTCGACAGCCTCGCAATTAAAATTTGTGGTTTAATCTGTGTTGCAGATAGCTTTCATGCATTATTTCTTAATTACTTAGTTACCTATATCTTATATCGTAGTAGATGTTGCTATTCAGATACAGCAAATCACCGCTTAATATATAACCGATACAGATTGAACTGGTTGTCCAGTTCAAGTTTGCTGTAAATCGAGTCAGTCTCAGGGAATCATGTGCTTGGAATTCTAATGGCGCGAAAACTATAACCAATCATAAAGGCTTCAATATATAGATCTTCTCCAGCGTATCGGTATTGGGTTCTATTAAAAACTAATAAAATACTGAAGTTACCATGAGTTTAGTTACAGAAACTAAATCAACGGTAACTTCGGTATTTTGTTTTGGTTTTTTATTTTATTTCCTTTTTCTATTTTATTATTATTATTTTTTTTCTTTTTTTTTTGCAAAACACAGACATAAACCCAGACAAAAACAATGTACAATGCACAATAAGAAACAAATACATACAGCACAAGTTAAACATTTTGATATAGCATATATAACTTATGTCTCTTCAGTGCAGCTCAAATCGAAACATTTTGAAATCAATAAACAAAAATATATGTAAAAGCTGATAAAGAACAAATAACCAATAGTTATCTGAAAAGAAAATGCAGATCAGCTAAGGACAGAACAATGCACGAGGGATATACATTGTACTTCTTTGTTCAAAACAAAATTTTCTTGAACGTTTGTACAATCAATGATTTCCTAGGTATTTACAAAACAGAAGGAAACGGTTTGTGTCTTATATCATTGAATACAGTCAAAACGCAGAGGCGTACATTTTTGAAAGCAGTACTACAAACAACAAAATACCAAAGTTACTGTGAATTTTGTTTCAGCGTATGACCATTTCGACAACCTTTGTCTCTTCAGTGCAGATAAAAGCTAAATATTTGGAAGACCATTTACTCAAACATGTTTAATAAACAGCTGCGCCAAAAGCGCATGATACACCCGTCCCCACTTTAAAGCAAACTGATCAAATGATTCTTTAAATTAAAAACTCCATCACATCAAACTTAACAATATAGGCAAGCAAAGTTCAAGAAAAATGATCAAGGCGTTCTCTAGGTAGAGTACGACGTATGGCCAGAAAATCCATTTTCATGCTTTTTCGAATTAATCAAAAGTCCCATAACTCTGGAATGAAATATCCACCAACAAAATAAAACACTAGGGAGCTTTCTTTCATAACATCCAACCATCCTGCAAAGTCTCAAGAAAAATTATCAATTAAAGTGTTTTCTAGTTAGAGTACGATGTACAAGTGTGGACGGAAATTGCATTTTCGTGCTCTTTTGAAATAATCAAAGTCCGATAACTCTGGAATCAAATACCCACAAACAAAATAAAACAATAGGGAGCTTTGTTCCGTTATACCCAACAATCCTGCAAAGTTTCAACAAAAATGATGAAAGCGTTCTCTAGTTAAAGTACGACGTTTGGACGGAAACAGCAATTTCATGCTTTTAAATAAACAAAGTCCCATAACTCTGAAACGAAGAATTCACCAACAAAATAAAACGAAAGGGAGCTTTGTTCTATCATATCAAACAATCCTGCAAAGTTTCAACAAAAATGATGAAAGCGTTCTCTAGTATGAGTACGACATGTGGACGGAAATTGCAATTTTCAGGCTTATTTTAAATAATCAAAGTCCCATAACTCTGGAACAAAAAAATCCAGCGATAAAATAAAACAAAAGGGAGCTTTATTCCGTCATACCCAACAATCCTGCAAAGTTTCAAGGAAAATGATCAAAGCGTTCTCTAGTAATAGTACGATGTGTGGACGGACGGCCAGACGGACGGACACCGGTATACCATAATACGTCCCGTCAAAGACGGGCGTATAAAGAGTCATAGAGAACAAATAACTAAATATGATCTTAATGGAAGGCTGAAATCAGCTAAGGACAGAACTATGCACAAGGGAGATACCCCTTAAGTTTAAAATAAAATTTTCTTAAACGTACGTTCAACCAATAATTACCATGGTATTGTTACCACGAACAGTTGTTATGGGTACTTGCCTCGAATGTTTTGTTTCTTTAATCATTGAATGCAGTCGAACTCAGAGTCATATATTTTTCAAACACTGCAAATGTGTACAAGGTAACTCTTCTTTTTCAGCAAATTTAGGGTTTGATGTACATACCAATCAATTCTTCTGTAATTTCAAGGAAGGAAATCAATATATTCGGATAGATCTGCACAAAATTTACAAAAACACAGTAAAGTGTATACAATGTACGTGTGATACTTCGTATTATTCTCCGTGTTACGGGTAAGTAATATACTAGTATGTTAAGGCAAATTAATCCTCTCTCTTTCACAGGGTAGACATTGTCTTTGCTTCCTATATATCCTATTCTACTGTCTTTTTGGTCACACAACGACCAAATACTCCAACATAATTGACTAAGATCCAAATTATCAGTTGCAAAAAAAAACAAAAAAAAAAACAGCAGTACAATACCGAAGGAACAAAGCAAAGTCCAGAGACAAGGCAAAAGCAAGACGGTGGACCAAACACACTACATGCCCACAAAACACACGAACACTACATATACAACACAAAAAACTAAAGAACTTACCATGTGGACTCTCAAAAAACAGAGTGACATCAGGTGCTCCGGAAGGGTAAGCATGTCCTGCTCTGTATACAGCACCCGTCACACGGTCAGTGAGGCATATGTTTTGAATATCTGTTAGGTTACTGAGTGGTTATTGTCATTTTCTAGCCCTGAGACGAAACCAATTGAGAACCATGGTACGTGTAACTTCTCTTACCCTCAAACAGTCTCAAGGTGAAATTTCGAAAAGCTTTCGTAATCACTTTAGTATTAAGACATGGACAAGGACAAATCGGTACCAGAAACATCACATACAAAGACAAAACTAAAATTTAACAAGACTACACAAAAAACTAAAGCACTGACAGTGTGAACTCCCATAAATACCGAGAGCGACTTCAGGTGGTTCGGAAAGGTAAGCATGTCATGCTCTGTCTAAGCACCCGTCATACTGTCAGTGGGTCAATCCAGGGTAAAGTCAAAACCGGTTATGTCAAATCCGGGAAAGACGTGAATCTAGCTGAAAATGTCAGTTTTCATTTGTGACACTGACATTTCATATCTATCTATGATGTCGCGGTGACGGCCATAGAATTACTGAAGGTGGAAAGTAACAATGGCTGAACATTTTGATTTTGTGATAGTGCTTTTACTCTTTCCACAAAGTCACTGTATGAACTGCACGCTGTAACGAATTAATTGCGAAATATACACTCCATATGCTTGGGAGGTATGTATATTTCTGCAGAGAAAGGGAAAGTTCACAACTGAAAAGTCAAAATCATCACGTTTGTCATATAATGTAGATTTCAGACGTCCATGTTCGCTAACGTATAACAAAAGGTCAAGGTGTGAAGCAGAATTGGGTGTATCGGTTGTCTCTTTAATTTCAAATTTACTGGGGTAGATGCGATGTAAATATTCTTTAAGTCTTGGGTTATTAAAGAAAGTACATCGTCTATATATCTGAAGCTATAAGCTGAAATTAAAAGTCTGGGCTAGTTGTTTTTGTTTCTGTTGTATAAGCCCTGTAAAAACGTTCCTTCGTACGAAAAAAAGGAAAAGTTCAGCTAAAAGTGGCACACAATTTGTTCCCATAGGTATCCCTATTGTCTGCCTCCACATTCAACAAAAATGTTGTCGATCAAAAATTTAAGCATCTTTATCACGTCATTTTCTCTGTATTTCTTGTTTGACCAAGTGTGGTTCTTAACAAAATATGTTTTATCTTTTCATATTACTAAATAGGAATACCTGCGTCCTACGTTTTTGGTACAGAAACATTAATGTATCAGATCGGAAATTACTGTTTAAAGTTTATTATGTGGAAGAGTAGAATAAAGGATAGAAAAATCAAAACTTTGAATGCTATTGCATTATGCGAGACTGTTGGAGGAGAGCTGTTCAAGGAGATCTTTGGAATTTTTAGAATCCACATCTGATTCACGCCGCTTGTGGAATAAGCTTTTTCACAGTAGCTTTTTAGACCATCTCTAATTGCAGTCAGTAAAGTTGTAAGGAGTTTGGATAGGGGCTTAGTGGTGCATCTGGCAGCTCCTGCAATGAATCTCTGTTTGTAGGGATTCTTGTGAAGCTTAAGCACCTAGTAAATGTGAGGGAGATAACTGTTATTTTCATTCTATCTGATACCGAAGGATGCTAACACAGAAGTGTGATTTGTGATTATTTCGAGTTGGGGTATAAGTAGGATTGCCAGATGAAGTGTCTATACCCATCTCCTTAACAAGACAGTCTAAATAGTGTTTCTTACATACAAACACAATATTGTTAGAAGCCTTGTCTGAAGGTACTATGACGTATTTTTCCTGGAGGTTTGTCAATATTTTTGCAACAAGAGGATCATCAAATATACTGGGTGTTCTAGTTTTCATTGATGTTTTCAAGCGCCGTTATACGATTAATGATTAATGACTTCTCCCACGTTCTGGCATAGTCCTCAACTGCATCAATCATAATTTTGAAGTTATACCTCCAGTTGATGTGCTGGGGTTCACGGAATTTTGGATCTTTTGAAAAAATATCTCGTAACTTTCGGTTTTCAACGATATCTAGATCACCGGTTATCACGTGTCCAGCAGGGCTATAGTTGAACGGGGAAGAGGAGCAGGTGCAATCAGGCGGTTTGGCTTTAAATTCATCAATCTGGAAATCACGCAATAACAATTTTGCCTCCATTTCTCTATGTAAATAATCCGCAATGCAAAAAGACATATGATTATTCTACGGACAAACCAAAGAATTTATGTTAGGCACATATCGAAACAACAAAAAAAAACAACAAAAAAAACAAATTTAAATTAAAAATAAATAAATATTCAAATGTGTTAATGTACCCACCATACAAAAGAAAAAGCGAAAAGAAAAACAGTTAAAAGAAAACACCGCCACCACGCATAATACGTGATAACATTAATAACAACAATAAATATTCAAAAAGAAACAACGGCAGTAGAATACCGAAGGAACAAAGGAGGGAACTCCACAAAAATCGAAGTCCAAAGACATGGCCAAAACGAGAACACAGAAAACAATGGCGCCAGACACAAAACGATGACGTTAGCAAGACACAAAGCACAGAAATGGAAATCACAACATTCAAAACAAAGACACTCACAGTGTGAACTCCAGTGAAACTGAGAGTGACACAAGGTGCTCCGGAAGGAAATTTGAAGAACAGATAAAGTAAACAAGGGGGTTCCATTCAATTATTTTAAGTCTTTGACATCAACATTTTTGTGTCTGAACAAACGTTTTGTTTTACTTAACACACAGATTAGCTACGCAATCGGCTAAAAAGTCTACCAATAGGCAAATAAATACAAAACTACTTGACACCTCATATCAAATATAAAGACAATAGTTGAAGGTGTTTGCAGGGTATTAATTTCCTATTGTACATGTAGAAATTTGTGAAATTTTCTGTGTTGATAAATAATTGTTATATTTTTTAAAATATTAAATAAAATTAGGGGGTCACTATTTATCTAAGCGCAAAAACTGAAATTAAAAATTGAATGATTTTCCATAGAAATGATAGGGAAAATGACTATATCAGGGGATAACTTTTGAAATATTTTATAGATTTTGTTCATATTTTGCATGGTTTGTAAAATCGTTTTGTTTGTTACATATAAAAAAAAATATAGGTTCACCGTTGACCTAAAAGACGTACAATGCAAAACATGAAATTTCTCTAGTGATATCTATATGAAATTCTTTTATCAATTGATCTCCTTGCGTAATGTCTTTGTTTCTTTAAATAATTCAACAGATTTACTGCTTGGGCATTTTGGTTCGTGTATTTTTATGAAAATTTTGTAAAAGGAATAAGGAAAAACAATTTTGAATACTTTGAAATATCTTTACTTATTCTTAAACTGTTAAGTTAGTTTTCCAAATGTATTAAACCAAATTGAGCAAATATTAGACAATAATGGTGGAACAATACCGCGGAAACACCAAATATGTACAACATGTAATAGTTAAATATTTTACGAAAGGATATGGAGTAAATGAACATGAGACCATAACACATATGTTAACTCCAACTGCAATAATTTTAATGTATGTTTCAGAGTAATTAATTGAATTAAAGTGTTCGTAAGAAAAGGGGTGGTCAAGATACTCGAGCACGCAGCTCGAGGACAGTTTAGCCACCCCTTTCTTAATTCAATTTATTACTCTAAAACATACCTTAACTAACTTTAAGACCATCGAAAGAAACAATACAAATTTTTGTTTTGAAATTATGGATTTCCTTTGTTTGGGTTCTAGTGCTGCTGATGAGGAATAAATTTACGAAATAGCCATACAGCTCATTTAAATTATTGCAGTTGGAGTTAACATTATGGTCTTATGTTCATTTACTCCATATCCTTTCGTAAAATATTATATGTGATGAAAATGAAGACATCCTGCCATTACAATAGAATCCACTACTTATGTTTATTAATCAGTTTTTACGGCTACATACATCAATTAGTTAATATAAATGTATTTTTTGTTCTACAAACGGAAAGTTTTTCTTTTATATTGATCTTGTATCAGATATTTGTTTACTTTTATTATAAAAATGCCGGTTTGATTGTATTTTAAAATTACCCGAGTTATCGATAAATATATTTTATTACACATACTCGTCAAGTACTGCTGGTAGCCGCGAGGTTTTATATATGTCGTATGATCACATTGATATTACAGAAAGGTAGCGTAGGTTCGATTCTTGGAACGGGAATTTTTTTCTACATGAAACTTGTCTCAAACTTATTTTAAGGTGAAACATAACAGACGGTCAAAGTTAAGAATACGACATATGAATGAATATGCATAAAAATCAATGAGGTAGAAGTAATTAATGCGATGTAAATAATTCGGGGTAAGTTAATAATTTGAGGAAAATTGTCAGTTAAAGTGCTTTAAAATCGAGAGAATTAAAGGCAAGACAAAAGAGACATGGAATAGTCCAAGGCATTTACAAGAATTAAAAAAGTGTCTTGAAAAGAAATGCTCATAACAGGTCTTTCAAGCTTAATTATAGGTCGATACCTCCTCTGATGGACTGAAAGTCTTCGAATGTCTTATACAGCAAATCATTGAGTAACTTGCTGCTGTCCAGAAAAAATCGAAATATTTCAAAAATTTACAAGATCTTGAGTTCAGTTTCATAAAACGAAGGAGTATCTCCCTCTTGTAAAGCATTTTTCTTAGCTGATTTTTAAGTTACTTTTCAAGTACTGTCAATTGACTCTTTAATGTTTTGACTTTGATCTTTTAATATTTAATTTCAACCATAAATGATGATTAAAAAAAGTTGTCAAAATTGCCATAAAATTCAAATCATGGATGGTTTCTGGTCAATTTTAAAATAAATAGGATTACAAAAAAGTTTTTCTTTTGTTTGAAAACTGAAAAAGAATTAATTTCAGCGAAAAAAATGATGGATTGCTGATGTTGTTTTTGAGATATAAATGATTAAAATTTGGCAGGAAACTGAACTCCTCTGAATTTTTCACAGGTTTAACATGAGCATACGAATAAATAAATAGGATTTAATGAAATTTTATCAGAATGCTCCTTTGAATGAATGAAATAAAATTCTCAAACAAAACATCGGGGTAAATGGGCAAAACATTATAATGCTTTTGAATGGATAAATCCAGAAAAGTCCGAAAATTTGACAGAAATACCAAAATCTACCAGCTACAAATGTAGCATCCTCAATGCAATGTTAGTATATTTTTCGTTTTGATAAAATATCCATTTTTTTTCCAGCCAGTTGAAGGCGGATTCATCTTTCGAAAAAGGGGAAGGGTACAGTTAGGTTTCAAAAATAGGTGGTTTTCTTCCCTTTTCGCCAATTTTTGAAATTTATAATGATTTTTTAAGGGGAGTTTCTAGCTCCCGGATCTCTTTTCTTCAACAGCCAATGAAACAAGCCTAGCAATAGAAAAAAGAAGTCGATTTTCATGATGTGAACTTGTTTTCTATTACATTTTGAACCGATTCAATAAATATGTCCCCACCGTCAGTTTGTGACGTGTATATCTTTTGTCAGCTTCTGTGTAAAAGAAAACACAATGTCGTCAAAATGTTGAAGGCAATAGACAATTCATACACAATGTTCCATTTTGTCATCATTTTACAAAGGAACTGTCAATTATTGATATAGAAGCGAAC
Organism: Modiolus philippinarum; assembly: GCA_002080025.1. Classification (NCBI taxonomy): domain Eukaryota; kingdom Metazoa; phylum Mollusca; class Bivalvia; order Mytilida; family Modiolidae; genus Modiolus; species Modiolus philippinarum. The sequence continues at coordinate 51,845 of MJUU01003313.1, read as the reverse complement.
AATGAATCAGTCACAAAATCACTGCATTTGATTGGTCAAGAAGATCAGGTACGGACACATTTCTTGAATCGACCCTATTTGTATAATTCGTAATATTATTCTATATCTAATTATTGTATTATTTTACAGCATCGGTTACAACGCAGGAACGATTGGTTCTCCGGATGGATGTAAGCTGAAGAAACTACCCGACTGTGCTTTTATTTTTGTAAAAAATGACAACGAAAACCAAGCATGCTAATAAATCGTATTTACCTAACAATGTATTTGTGTTTCTTTAATCATGTTTAGAATGAACTTCAGAAAATATAAAAAATGGATCCACATTTCTTCATCTGTTTATTTGGGCCTGGGTGGTCGAGTGGTTAGTGTGGCTCTACTATCTATACAACCACTGTAGTCGATCACCACTGCGATGTGAGTTTGCACCTACTTTGAACATTACAAAGAAGTGTGCATTCGACTTACAATCGTAAGTGATAAAGTATGTCAGTTACCTGCCTAAGGTCGATGGTTCTCTCCGGGCACTCCGACTTCCTACACCACTAAAACTGGTCGTCATGAAATAGCTGAAATACTACTGAAAGTGACGTTAAACCTCATAAATCGCCTTTTTATGCTTAGGCCTATTGGTATAAAACAATCGTAAATGGGGTTTCCGCAAGCATGTGAAAAGTGAAACGCATTTAAGGAAGTTTTATTCAAATATATAGACAATCTGAAAGTATATTCTGGTTTCTCTAGCTTTTAGCAAATACACGAACTGACGGTTCAGGGGGAAGGGTGTTTAGAGGGGTTGGAATCTCCTTTTGGGGGATTTTTTTTTTAAATGATGTCCATGGGGATAAAAATGGACGGAAATGACAAACAGAAAATTGGAACCCCTCTTTTGTCGACGGCTTGACCTGCTGCTAATATGTGACCTTGAGCTTTGACCTAAAGAAGATGTTTCGGAAATAAGGTGGCACAAACACAGTACAATATACCTCCGCTAGTAGCTAGTTGTATGTTATCTGAAAAATTTTGATGCAATAAACAAAATGAATAATAGAAAGAAGGGGGGCCTTTTTGGGAACCCCGGGATTGGAAGTATTTAATCAGGAAATTTGGGATTTCCACAATTTAAGCCCATGACTTTGAGAAGTAAAGGCATCGAGAATGCACATGTATTTGCAGTGTAAAATAAAATTGCAGCGTGGACTAAATTGACCCATAGGACAAACATTTCTATCTTCGCGTATTTGACAGTACCAGATTGTATTACTTTACCCTATTTTTTCACTTGCTGACAGTGTGAAGGATGTGTTATAGGTAGCAGAATAGGCTTGCCGATTTAGACGTCTAATGCTTTTCTCGGTCTAATATCACAATCGCAATGCGAAGCATTAATTGGAATAGCATGTTGCTGGTTGGTGATATTCGTTTGTGTTGCTGATCGCGAGTCTTGGTTCTTCCTATGTCATTTTTTTATTCTTTTTTTAATTAAAATTATTTTATCTATACCGGGTATATATTTGTCATGTTTCAAGTTTTTAGTTATGTATTTTGATCGATCTGTCGTTTGTTTTTATATATTCTACAGCAATTGTTTTAGGGTGTGTTTTTATAAACGTTTCTTTTATCCTTGCTTACCCAGCATGCCCATATTTTATTAATCCTCATTCCACTACAAGTGTCCGCAATACTAGAACTTCTTTGAATGTAGGCTAAAATATGTAAGAAAGGGCACAGTTTCTCTGTGTTACATTACACTGGTGTCCGCAATTCTACAACTTCCTGTAATTTTACATTAAATATGAGAGAATAGTGACATTTTCTTTATTAATATTATACCGCTTTCCCTAATACTTAAACTTCCTGTAATTTAACCTTAAATAAATCGGTGTCTGCAATTCTGAAACTTTTTCTAATTTCACCTTAAATTTGTAAAAGTAGGCACTTTGTCTCCATCTGATATTATAGCGGTGTCTTTAATACTAAATATTCTTATAATTTTACTTTAAAAATGTAATAAAATGCACATTTCTTCTTTATGAGACAATCAATATTCAAGGATTTGTCATAGTGAGACAATGAACACCCCCCCCCCCCCCNAAAAATAAACCTTCAAATTAGACCGAATTAGAGAGAAAAGACAATTTATATTGCTAAACACATTTACAATAAATGGCCATTGCAAACACATACATAAATGCAGATTTCAACTCATCCTTGGAAAGACATGGCAGGGAAACTCGATGTTCTCAACAAAAAAACCGGCGCCCGGAAATCTGTGATTTACACTTAATAAGTGCAGTTCTAGAAAATCAAAGAATGTCACTCCATATAAATTTATAAAATAAGTGTTAATCAATCAAAAACCCTTTTCTTTTTTCGAGTAACAATGGTAATTTTTTTTCTTTATGTCCGGATTTTAGAATCGCCCCTACCAATAAACAGGATTTCTGTCTTAAAAGGGAGACTTTTATATGGTTTTAGTTATATTTTAGATCTTTGGCCAGTTTTATATGGAATGACATTCCCCGATTTTTAAAAACAGGGTCTGTCACTTTGTATTAAGTAACTTCCTGGTAGTGAAATTCAGTTGAGACCATCGAGTTTCCCAGCCGTGAAAGAGGAAATTGGCAAAAGGGCGAGGATGTCAACAAATTTATCCGGGTACTGTATCGGTCCACAGCACAGCATAAACATGAGTTATGGTCGCAACACGTGCTGAAACATAGAACGCGATTATTGATATCTTATCAATGAAAAATAACAAAATGGCGCGAGCATTTTATCAATGAATTTTCTTAAAACCAAAGAACATATCTCTAAACCAATGAGGATCAGCATATGTGTGTGTGTGTAAACAAATCATTATCTTAAACAGTTGACTAAGTTCCGACTTTCACTCTTACCTTGTATAACTTCGTTTCCAATCGCCATTTTGTTTGTTAGAGGAATTGAATCACGTGATTCGTTCAATCACGTGATTCTCTTCACCAGTGGGTATTCAGAAGATAGTGATAATAAGGCGGTGTTTTATTGGTACACAGAAGACCTTCCGAAGAGCTTCTTTTTTGTTTTATTGGACCCAGAAGATATTCCGGAGAACTTCCGTCTCTTCTTTTTCAAAGCAGGTTTAGATGGAAGAGAAGAGGCTAGTCACGTGATTTATGATGGCGTCTGTTATAGACTGTGTGCTAGAGTGTGAAACATGTTTGCATTTGTTTCACACTCCAGAGGCGTTTTTTTTAAACACCCATGTATGCGAGGGGCTATAAAAATGAAATAAGTAACTATCTATGATAATGCGTGTAGTAATAGCTCCGCACATGGTTATGACGGATGTAGCCTTGATCGACATCTAGCAACTAATTCCGCTTAAACCGGAGCAAGGGGCCTTTTTGAACTCACTATGACTTATTTTTTATTGTTGAAGACCTCATGGTGACTTCAAGATGAAGAAAGACAATAAAAGCGTTGTTCAGTTGTTGGTTTTCAACAGGTATTTGTTGAGATTGTCTCATGTACATTTACTCCATATCCCCCTTTTTATTCACCTTTAGAAGCATAACTGGTTCGTTTTGGTCTCGTTCATCGTAGTCTAGTGGACGTGCAGTATACAAAATTATATGTTGAAAGAAAGCCACCTTTATTTTTAATCTCTCTGTTGAAACATAGCTTTACCTCTTAATTTATTTATTGTCCGTTTCGTTAGTGATACATCGAGTATTTGTGAATGCCATTTCATATTTGCTTTGAGGGGAATTGCTTCGTCGGCAAAAAGACATTTTTCCAGAAATCTTTGAAAGGGGACTTTCTTCGCCGGTAATAAAGACTTTTCCAAGAAATTACTGAACGTTGACTTACACCAGTGAAGCAGCTGCCGAAAATATTGTCAATGTTTCAACCTGTCCTGGATTGAACATTGTATCGTCCTCCTCTGTGTTGTGGAGGTCTATAATATCTTCCATCATAAGAAAAAGTGCGATGTGTTCCGCAATATTGGAATCTCCTGTGTTTTGTTTACTTTTCAGAGAATTTCCTCTGAAGATCTTCTTTTCTATTTGATTGGAACAGTCTTCTGTTGATACTCTCTTTTTCTATTCGTTTGCACCGCTCTTCTGTAGATATTCCGGAGAGGTCGGAAGAGGACCAATAAAACACGCCCTAAGTCAGCGCTTACAGTCAATTTGTAATTGGGGGTTAAAAAACACAAAGTTTTACAAACTTCATCAATATTTCATCTGCAACAGTTTGTCTGTAATTAGATAATATTCCTTTCGGGAGGTACAAAATATTATCAAAATTGACACATGAACACGAAAATACACTTTAACTTTTACACCCGAGGAAGATGTCTGTATCAGCGATGTATTGTGCAACATCTTGTTCAATACATAAAAATTACTATAGGATTAAACACTCATTTTTAGGAAATTATCTATGTATAAACTCCGGCAGCTCACTCACAAACTGAATAAAGTCCGAAGGACTTTATGTAAAGTTTGTGAGTGAGCTGCCGGAGTTTATACATACATAATTTCCTAAAAATCAGTGTTTAATCCTTATAATTCCAACCTTGTACGTTAAAAACTGTGAGATCCATGTTAACGACGTCTTTATTTGCTGCACTATATTTTTGCGGAGCAGATTAATGGGCAAACGGAAATATCGAAAAATATTTCCTTTTGCTATTCATGACGTTGACCAATGAAAATGAACGTTACAATTACATTTGGAATTATTATAATATAATATGTTGTGTTTGTTAAAACATTGCAGTTTTTAACTTTAACGGTCAAAGATGAAAGCTGTACTACTTGTTTTCGTAATTTGGCTACCTTTCATAAGCTGTTATACATTTCAAGCAAAATGTAAGTAAAATGTAGAATAATCTGAGTTACATTTGGTTAATTGTCTGTTGTTTTAGGTGGTTCTGTAGTATTCTGCCATTTTGATTTCATGTTTCATGCTTTGATAAGTATTTTTTATTAAAGGAAATATACATACAGACATTTTGAAATTTGGACAAATCATAACAACTTTTCGCTTAAAACACAAAATGGGCCGATTTTTCTTAGTTTAGCATCCATTTTAGACGAAAAATTCAGAATAGTATTTATACTTTAAAATTCTTTGAACTGAAAATTTAAAAAAGAGGGTTAATATCAAAAAATATCTACTAGGAAATCGCTACGAAAATTTTGACTCTGTGAAATAATTACATAATATGGTCCGTGACCACCCATTTTTCTTTTTGTTTTTATAAAGTTCAAAACAGGAGCTAGCAATATATAAAATAAATCAAAATTCCCATGGATGTAACTTGACTATTTTTTTTAAGAATGATAATTTTCCTTAACATTTCAACTGAAAAATCCCCGGTGAGACGTTACTAAATGGCTATGTCTTACTTTCTCATGAAAATTTGCACACAAGTAGATCTTAATGACTTACATCGGAATATCAACTTTTTAATAAGGGTCATGGATCACTTAAGAAAGATATTTGACATTGAAAACGCGATCTTTGGGGTACAATTTTACAAAGACATAACGTAAAAATAGCAATTTCACACCTGAAAATGTTACGTTTTTCGATGTATCTACAAATGCAGCGATTACATACTGTCCAAAAACTAACACAAAGAAGAGGATGAAATTGCGAATCCATTGATATATAGAAAACCATATGTCATGGAGCATCTTTTTTCTCTATGTAAGCGCAAACTTTTGCAAGAGGTGTAAACATGCCAAACGTAAGGTTGTATGTCGACGTTACAATGTATAATCTAACGTTTTCGCATTTCATATCCAATGATTTTGTATTGTAGGCAAATGACGATAATATTCC
>MJUU01003313.1:29977-44654 GCA_002080025.1 Modiolus philippinarum | reverse complement strand
ATGCACAGTGTCCATAAGAAAAGGTAAGCCTTGCGCAATAAGAGTGTTTATCGGAAAAAATGGTAAAAAAAATCTGTCTCGTGTCAAAGCTCATCCCAAAATCAGTCTAACAGCTCATACCTTGGTAAACACTTTCAAAATATAAAATTTCCGAACTTTACCAGGACCGCGATTTTTCAGAAAGCATGTCGAGTATTGGTGGATATTCCGACTGAAAATAAAAAATATACCATTTTATTTTGTTCCCGAAAATAAAAAAAATCGGGATGAGTTCCGTTTCAATATTGCAACGTTCCGTCTGCAGCAAAGTTTTCTTTATTGTCATTATTAAAAAACATCAAAACAAAACCGTGAAAAAAATACTGTAATGTTAAAGAATTGTGAAAGAAAATTGTAAAGGAACGAAATTGGACCAGAAATGATTTCTAATTAATTTCTGAAATAGTAATCGTTTTTGCATAATACTAACACATACAAATAGAAGTTTCAGGTGGGAACTGACCTTCATATTACTTTTATTTCAAAAATAAACAACAAAAAAGCCATTGCAAACGCTAATTTTAAATTTGACATAATTTTCTATTGTCTCAGGATTAGCCATTATTTCCTTTCTGTTGAATGAAATGCTGATCTTGCCATGTCACCTTTGTTTACGTCTACAGTGTTCGAACGCGATCGGAGGGAGGTAACTCTTACCGTGACGTTCATTTAGTAACGTCTCACCTTAACGCCAATCGTATCACAAAATTTCAGCTATATAGTGGAATGTAAAGGCTTGAACGCATACAAATAATAAACAAACAAATAAATAAAAAATATATGTAAATGTAAAGCAAGCAGGTTTTATTATGCATCTATGTTGATTGACAGTCAATCGTTCAAAATCTTCTTAAATGACTATATATGAGTCATGTATGAATACGGGACTTTCGAGATAGGAACTTTCGTGTACTTGAAGGATGAAAGTGACAACAAAAGTCAGAATCGATCAAAGGAAGAGACCAGTAAGGAAAATCCGTATAACATTCGACTGAATCAGGGGAACACAATCCGACACAGAACATTTTTGGCAAGCCGTCATATTGATCTCCTCAAATACCAGTGGGGCGGAGTGACTGGATTCTTGAAATATTAAAATAAATATATACCACATAAAAAATAAAATATTCATTACAACTTATGATTCTTCAGTCCATATCAAATCAAAACACTTGGAAATCCATATATCAAAATATCGGTAAAAGCTGTTAGAGACTAAATTACCAGTAGGACCTAAATAGCTAAGGCAAAATCAGCTACGGACAGAAATATGCGAGAGGGAAACACTCCTTTTTTGTAAAATTTAGATCTTTCAACTTTCCATAAAATCCGTTTTCCGGTCAGCACTTGAAGTCTCGGGATATAAACCGTGTCAATATGGAAAAGGCAATGACAGAAATCTGTACATTATAATTCGCTCTAAAGGAGAGGGCTGTACTGTTTCAACTGTTTCCGTCCATTCATTTGTGATCGTCTTCCTACGTCAATCAGATGCACCTTGTATCAGTGTATTTTTTCAAATGTACTTGTTAAATGCCCTTACAGAAAAATTTGATTAGGCATTTGTTGAACTATAGACGAGTTTCCAACTGGTGAATTTTCCCGGAAAATTTTGACGTCACAATATAGATTTGTTACGTGACGCAATTTACTCCGATTGACCTGTTGTCAATCGAGGCAATTCATTCATAAAAATCAAATGATATTGAAGATTGCTTTCAACATAGGGTCTGCAAACTTTACTTCCCGCCAAAAAGTGACATCTAAGGATAACGACATCAATTTTTTTTTTATAAAACTCGATATGCGGGTTCAATTACAAACCATTCTCAAATCTTTAACATATTAATAGTTTTCATACGAGAAAAAATTGTATATCGCTGGATATCAACTAGAGTTATGTGATTTCAAAATATAATAAACGAGCATGTGGCGAGTTTATTATATTTGAAATTACATAACGAGAGTTGATATCCAGCGATATACAATTTTTACCAGTTGTTAAAAATATTTCTCTTAATCATAAATATAGTGCCGAACTGCTGTTGACACGTTAATCACAGCCAACGAGATCTCACAGGGATCCAATAGAAACGCGTCGAAAAAGTGATAACACATCATTACTTGTCGCTCGACCAATGAAATTCCCGTGAAAGAGATTGATGCAACTAATTCATATCTTACTACAGCTTCAAAGTCTCGTTGTGTACCACAAATAACTATTCGTGCAAGGAATGGGTAATAAGGGTGAATCATAAGAGAAAAGAATATTCACACAGATTCTACTTACTGTTTTTTATTTAGATACATATAAAAATGTTTATTTTACAGCCAATTATAAATGGAATCAACGTTTTCATCAGTATACCTGTGAATATAATCAGATTATTTTCGCATGGAACCAGACTTTAACCCACAAAGGCGACTGCGTTCAATGTACATGTGTAGATGCAGAATACATGCCATGTAATGGGTAAGTACAAGGGGGAAAATGTGATAACATATGAAGCTGAGGTCTATAATGATTAAACATAAAATAGAAACGATTTTTTTGATCGTGCAGAAGTGAAATCTCTGAAATTCTTTATTTCAAGTTTCAACTCTGACATTATAACTACAATGCAACAAGAAGTAGACATGTTCATTTACTCCATATCCTTTCGTAAAATATTTAATACAGAAGTTTGTCTTTTATTGCAGTGTGGAGTTGGAAAACAATTCCCCGTTGTAGAGATGTATGCTCTTAATTTTTTTTAGATATGGTGTACTTGTACATGAGATAATATCTCATGTGTACACTTTGTTTAATTACTTTTACCTAAATTTATGTGAATTCTAAAACCTTAGGATTAACTCCCTCCATCGTAGTTTTTATCCTTAGCTATATTTCGTTTGGTTTTATGCATTTTGAACATTTTTTGAAATTATGGATTTTCTTTTTTTTTTGGTTCTAGTGCTGCTGATGAGGAATTAATTTCCGAAATGGCCATACAGCTCATTAAAATTATTGCAGTTGGAGTTAACTTATGTGTTATGGTCTCATGTTCACTTACTCCATATCCTTTCGTAAAATAAATATACAAAATATTAACAATGACGGACAAGACATAATCATACACAGTTAAATCATAGTAATATGCATATTATATAAATGAGTGAAGCATGCAACAAATGAAATCACATTTAAATGTATATAAATAAACACAGCATATAACAAAAATATATATATCATGCCATTGCAAAATATTTTGGGATATTGTCATGGATTGTGGGGGTGACACGGCTTAAGAGCAAATGAAATAAGGGAGGGTCAAAAATCTGAATATTGGAAAAAGCTATGGAAATTCGATAACACAAGTGGGAATTTGGAAAAACGAAAAGAATGCTGGAAATGGGAAAAGGGGATGACGAAATGTGGGAACTAGAGAAAAGAAATGGAAAAGCAGAACCCCGTGTGACCCCATCTTTTATTAAAGTGTTGCAATATTCCACTGCAATGTAAAAAAAAAACAACGCCAATTTCGAATTGACATCGAGATTTTTTTCAGTGTGACGGGTGCAAAGCAGATAACATACCTTCCAAAAAGGATTTCCAGCGAAAGTCATTGTCCAATTAAAATTTTTATGTGTAAAGAAAAGTGTATAGTGTATTGTTTATACCAGTGAAGTTCTCATGGGGGTCCTAAGAATCAAATAATCATTAAATTTTTGCCTTTGTAATCAAATAATCATTCAATTTTTACCTTGGTAATGAATAAATTTTTGGCTTAGTAATAAAAAAATATATAAAAATGCAAGCTAATAATCAAATAATCATTCAATAAATGTAATAAATGCTATCGTAATCAAATAATCATTAAAAAATACCCTGATAATCAGGTAATCAAGAAACCCATGACGGGCCTCACTAGTAATACATTGGCAAACAAAAATACCGAAGCAAAAAGACAGAGGAGGGAAAATAAGAATAAGTATGCGAGTAGAGTAGAGACACACCAACTTGCTGTTGATATGAAATATTCTAGAAAATACATGGTCATATAGAGATTGTATTATTTGGGGAAACGGGACAAGACAAAGTAAGTGAGAACCGAACCGTCAGTCTAAACGAACACAGAAAAAGAATTTAACTATACAGTCACTAACAATAAAGCACTATTTGGATGCTCTCATATCTTCAGGCACCGGATTTAAAATAACTAGAATTGCAGACCGCATTTAGGTAATGATTAATTTACTAGCATCTAGTTGGTGTTGTTATAATGCCTTCAAGACATGTCAGCGGCATCTGAAAATATCACAACAGTCAAATACAAAAAGCCTAAAAAACATATATATATATACACTGTATTATTATATAAATAACAACCACAACCATTTGGTTATTCATCCTAGAACCTGAGAGTACAACTAGCGTACTGGCATCAAAAAGTAATTTTAAATTCAGTGCCGGGCCATTAACGAAAAAAGTAAGTTTGTTTTATCCAAGTTAAATATCGTATTAGATTGTAGGATTCTCTTTAAAGATTGGATCTGAATTGTATCATAATTTTAGAAATTGCTATACAATACTATTTATGGTGGACTTCTAGGAGCATTGACATACATAGTATTCATTGTCAATTCATCAGTGAATATACAAAATATTTTAAAAAATGTATAACAGGAAACACCTACAATGGCTGAAAATTATATTTACATGCCACTTGGTACCGGTACTAGCAAGAGCCAGCGGTAGATTTAAACCGGTTTATGGGTACCCAAACCTCCCCTTTTTCTGTCCCGTTTCCCTATAGTATAAAAAACATACGAATAAAATCTAATACAGGTAGACTACAAACTCCATGACCACAATCAAGAAAGGAGAGAAAAAGACAATACGTAAATTTGAAAGATGGGTCAAGGGGTGTTCGCCGCTAAAGTGCCGGCTAGCTCAAGGAGCCTAGTCTGCTGGTAGAACACTGTCGCACAAACCTACTAGTCAAGAGTAAAACCTAAAATAACTTCCTGAAAACTCTCTTTTTTGTTTTTGGTTTATCAAGAAAATTCTATAGAATATTATTGATTACCACTTTATCATCACTGGTGTATGAAGATAACACAAATAGGTATACACTAGTATTCTATAGAAGGACCCCGATTGTTTGATTAACAAACATGAGAGCAGTTTTGAAGAAGATACTTCCATTACTAGTCACTAGAATTATGAACAGGAAGAGACATCAAGAAATTTCATTTTTATGCGCACTATTTTACAGAATTGGCTACAATGGAGGGCACTTTAGTCCACCAGAGGGCTGCAAGGTAAAGGAGCTGCCTGACTGTGATTATGTCATTGTAAGAGAAGACGACGAAAATCAGAAATGTTAATAAAATATTCACTAATTTCCACCGAGTTATATTTTCCGAACGGTGTGTAAACATTTGCTCTCGTTGCAGGGGAGAGAAAAAGTCTTGGGATATTTTCACCTGATTAGTTATTTTACCGTTATATCTTTCGATTAACAATTTCTGCAGCTTTGACACGTTTATATATAGAATCCACAACAGCATCGAGTGAGAAATGACATTTCTACACTAGATATAGTTAAATTTTTGAAATTTTTAAACGCGAGGCTTGCCGAGCGTTTAAAATATTTGAAAATTTAACTATCGAGAGTGTAGAAATGTCGTTTCTCACGAGATACGGTTGTGGATTTTATTTCTCTAATGATTTCAAGATGATTTTGGACAAAAACATGACCCCCCTTTTCTGATGATCTAAATGTGTTCTTTGAGCGTGACGTCAGCAGGCATGGTCGCCTTTTTTCATGACGTCACAATGGTAAAGTCGGAAAACGGCAAACAAATTTGACGTCATAATTGAATTTCATCCAATCACTTGCCGAGAACAACATTCTCTCTAGAGAGGAGAACAGTATTTCTCTGATTGTTCAAGAAACGTGAAAACAGGACAGAAATTAGAGAAGATAAAATTTTTCACATGTTTTGAAAAACTTCATAATTAATTAGTTTTTGGTGTCAATTATGTTTCGTTTGTCCATCCGCGTTTTAGATTCCTTTTATTTCATTAGGTGTCTGCAGGGTATAAATTTCCGATGATAGATTTTTGTGAAATTTTCTGTGTATAAATATATATAACTGATCTATGTTTCAAAATATAAAATAAAATTTGGAAGTCACCGTGCATTGGCCGAATTATATCATGGAGACAACTTAAGGCCATACAATATATGGGAGTCGCACTGGTGCCGTGTAAATTGGCAGGGTTTGATATTTTTAATACTGAGAAGTCAAAGAGAAAGGGACATTTCCAGGTTAATATAATTATCCCAACATTTTTTAATGAAAGGTAAGTGAGAACCGAACCGTCAATCCGAAACGAATAATCTAAGGACAATGGCAACATCGGAAACAAAAAAGAAACAGAGACACAACATGAGTACGGAAAAGAAAAATGAAGATACACACACACAAAGATGAACAACACGGACCCCATAAAAGATCAGAAATTTTGTTATTGTCGCTGTCTGTCCGTCCGCAAGTTGTATAAGGTTTGTTGAGGAAGTTCTCCTACAGATTTAATGGCAAGAAGTTTTTTGCACATTTTTACGATTTTTAGTGAAACATAAAAACAGTTCCATGTCATTTTTAGCCATTGATCCTTGGATAAGGGATCGTCAACAAACATTAAATTAACTGGCAAAGTGTTTTCACAATCAAGTTATCTTTCATTCTTTTAATTATGGTTGCTATGTAGAATTCGAAAAAAATTAGTGGTCCTTGAGACTTTCAGAGAATTTACCAAAATGAGAATCAAATATTTTTGAAATTCAATTGATCAAAATGTTTGTCCTAATCAAAACAAATTGCATTGTTGTTTTGTAGAATTAAAAAACAAGTGATCTTTGAGACCCTCAGGAAATTCACATAAAAACTGCTATACAATATTTTTGAAATCCAAATGTTGTCTACAGTCTATATGCAACAATTTTGCATAAAGATGAAATCCTTAATTCTAATTAATCATGAAATTTACACTATTCCAACGCGTTTGTTTATGTAATAAAATAAAGGTGCTACACATCTCGTCAACTTCTATGTCTGATTGTAACTCCGCCTGTGATGACACATGTTGAAAGAGATTAACAAAATCGCGACGAGGACTTGTGACAATTGTCTAATTACATAAATGAGACAGAGAAACGACGCACGCAGATAACAGATATGCAGACGACAGCACTCGTGCTGCAAGCAATTCCAATGTTATCTCCGATACCAAAAAAAAAAACATTGCCATCAAAAAGCTGAACAGAAAGTTTCGTTAACATTTACAAATCAACCAAAGCAGACCGGCACAGGCAGTCCCTTCCCCCAACACTTCTTTTCATCGCGACTGTTTTACGAACTCCGTTGCTTTCTTCTCCAACTCCAGCAAATATTTATTCAACCATTGAAAATGAGCTAAAACAGCATTTCATTCCATTTCCTTCATTTATACTTGTAAATTTATATAGTTTCAGAGTTGTAAATCGGCTTTGTGGTACGAAGCAAATATTTTTCAGTATTTGCTACTGCCCGAATACGAGAAAATATTGGAAAAAAGTATATCAGGCCACGCCTACTTTGTCAATCAGAATCAATGAAACAAAGAAATATACATCTTACAGAGACTCTTACTTACCGGATCGTTCAAATTCTTTTACTAGTCAATACTAATCAATTTCACGATTTGTTGAAAATTAACATTCATTTTCAAAATGTGTTCTAATAAATGATTTAGTAAATTACCGATAAAAGGAATAATAGAAGTTTTGTTTTGATACAAGAACAAAACTTCCATTATTCTATATGTATTTGAAATTGATGGAAGTCTGTAAATATCCGTACAATGATCAATTTGATTTTGCGGTGAATGTCCTTTTGGCCTACAAAAAATTCTACTTCCCATGAATGGTGCTGTCATCTTAGAGACCGAATACACAAGTAACTCATTGTCTGTTCAGATGTTCCTAAATACATTCAGCAGAAAACAACTCACATGTCAATCTGGTAATCTCAATAGATTACAATTAGACTTCCCCTCTGATTGACAGTCGGAAAGTCTGTTTCTCGGCGCCATATTGCTTGGTAAAATGACATGTACTTTTGATTTTGAAGAAAAAATCGTTCATGCCAAATGCTTATAATTTTGAAACAAGAATGAATTATTTTATATTACACACTAAGTAATCAAATTTCTGGTATCATTTAAAATCCACACGAAAATAATCAAATTATTTTTATATTATATTGGGACTATAGTCCCGTGGAGTAATATTCAATTCGTCCATCTGATGTTGATTTGAATTATTATTCATGTAAGTAATAAACATTGTCAAAGTCTATCTCCTAAATCTAGAAATGTATGAGCAGTTTGCGTCACATGCCACATATGTCAAAATCCACATCTTAGGGCCTTCGTCAAAATCGGACGGATTTCAATTTGGCGAATTTTCAAATTTCCAGTATTTTCAATTGGGCGTTTTTTAGTTTTGCTATTGGGCGGAGAGGCTTAACAAGTAAAACAGAAATTGAAATAAAGTAATTTAAAAAAATGATTGTTTATTTTCTGCCCAATTGAAAAACTATTTCTGCCCAATTGTAAAACTACCCTGTCAAAAGCCCGATAACTTGCTTAATATCCTCTATTTTACATTTTTTTTTATTTATTGAACTAAGGGTTCACATTCTCCCAATGTTGCACGTTAAATTCGACATACATGTCATTCTCTCCATTTCAGCAATTTTCAGCTTAAAAGTTTATTTGCAGTTTTATCCGTTTATTGGCAAAGTTTTTGAAAATAGATAAATATATATTGACCGAACTACTCGAAATAATGGCGATTTTGAATATTACAGCAACTTTAATTTGTTACGATATTCTATAAACTGGTCCGCCGTTCCACAATGCTACGCTCGTTAGCGTCACCAGCGTAGCCAGCGTAAAACAACAGGATCCCAGTTTACATATTCTAACGTTCACTGGCACTTTTGAGATGTCATAACGTGAAAACGTCAAAGCTCTACTCAACGACCCTGTTTCCACAATTATGACGTCTTGTTAATGTATTTTTATAATCATAATTCTGTTTTGAATACGGAAAGAGCAAATGCAAAATATATTTATTTTTATATATTTTATTTCGTGTGAAAACTGGAAAAAAGTAATTGCCTTTGTAGAGTTGGGAGAATCGTTTGATATATCCAGGTCAACCTCTGATATATTCGGGTCAACAGGATATGGCTTTTGTGCAAAGGCTCTGAAGGCTGATATAACCATGGGGAAGGGTGATAAAGGTCAATACGTTATATCGACCTGAGAGTTGCAGATTGACCGACAGCGAAGCTCGATATAACATCACATGCTTACCCTTCCGGAGCACCTGATGTCACTCTCAGTTTTGACTAAAGTTTACACTGTGAGTGCTTTGTTTTGAATGTTGTGATTTCTCTATTTCTGTGCTTTATATCTTCTAACGTCATTGTTTTGTGTCTAACGTCATTGTTTTCTGTGTTCTCATTTTGGTCATGCCTTTGGACTTTGATTTTTGTAAATTTCACTCCTTTGTTCCTTCGGTATTCTACTGCCGTTGTTTTATTGACCTAGTACAAAGGCTACAATTGTTATATTATTAAGGGACCGACCATTTAACCTGAAAGGGGGGGGGGGTATGGTTTTTTTTCTGGACAGAAAATTTGTTTTTTTCTGGACAGAAAATTTTTTTTTCGCGCGAAAAAATTTATTTATTTTTTGCACGTGTATCAACAAAAGTGGACATATTATAGAAATGCAAGTACTAAAGGCTACAATAAGAAGCCAATTCTTTGCTAGAAATTGTTCTGTATACCATTGGACCGGGAAACATTAAGCAAAGATGAGAGAGCAAGCAATGTGCATATAACTTACAAGCGCTTCAGATAAAATGGTTTTGGTAATGAATTACATAGGGAATAATACATGGCAAAATCCGTATCACATGCGGTATCATCCCGAGTTACCAATATCAGCCCGAGGGCCTTTGGATGATATTGATCGAGGGATGACACGGCATGTGATACGGATTTTGCCATGTATTATACAGTGTATCATATATTTTAACAGAGGACAACATAATCCCAAAAATACAGTCAAAAATTGGCAAGAGAAAATGCAAATATGAAGAAAATTTCAAAAAGGACGGAAAGGACTGGAGGTGGTTAGAATAAAATCTACCATGTAAAGGAAAAAGGTTTGCTAATGTTTTTTTTTTTTTAACTGATCCTCACAAAAAAAATTTAATTCCCAAACAACTTTTTTGTTACTCTCCGCAAAATTTTTTATACCGTCCCCCAAAAACATTTGTTTACCCCCCAAAAAATATTTTTTACCCCCCCCCCAAATTTTTTTACCCCCTCAATTTTTTTTAAAAAAGTCAAATTGAAAAAAAAAATTATGAAAAAGGGTATGATACAGGGCTAGCCATGCGATAAAAGGGTGAGTGATATAGGGTAGGCCATGCGATAAAGGGTATGCGATAAAGGGTATGACGTCATAGTGTGAATACGGAATGAACTCCATGCTCTGTATGACATGTTCAAAACGTCTGTATTTATTACTAAACATATGATAAAATGTACTTATAAATAACAAATTACTGAAGTTACTGTAAATCTAGTTTCTGCACATCGCCATTTCGACAACTTATGTGCAGATCAAATCAAAACATAGGGAGATCATAAACCAAAACTTTGTAAAATCTTGAGAACAAAACCCAAAAGATTAAAATGATACACAAAAAGGCCAAGGACATAGCTATGTAAGAGATAGATATTCCTAAGTTTGCGGCAAACGTTTCCAAAGCTAACACTCCACCAACAGAGGCATGGCCAAGTGGATTAATACCAAAGTCGATTAATATCAAGTTGTTTGTTTTGTTACGAGACAAGTAAAGCGCAGTTAACTTAGTTTTTTCTCGTTTTAGTGAAAAAAACAATGCTTAGTAGACATTGAGTACTGTAAACGTTGGAATTTTAGCGGGTGTTATTTTCGCTATTATGTTTGATAAACATTTCGGTAGTGGGGTTATTTTCGTGCTTAAGGCCTTTCATATTCGACAATTTCATTGCTTCAATATCAGACACTTTAAAAGCGTTTACAGTGATAATTAATCAATCAAAACCGGAAGCGACATTGTACATGTACTTCCAGGGAAATGTTATTACTCCGTATTGTTTTGTTAACCAGAGTTATTTTTATTATTATTGATTAACTAGTGTGTTATTAACTTAAATAATTAAGAATCTGTCCTTACAATACCATAGCACTGACACGGCCAATACAGAAAAAGTCAGCCAATATCGATTTTCCTTGTATTGGCCGTATTACGATCAGGGCCAATACAACCCCGTCGGAACATCTCATAGGTTTCCATTTCACGTGATGTAAAAATGCGAGAAAATCGATAACTGGTCGTCTGATGATGGAGAGCTGTCGAAAGAGGTTTTTGCGGGTTGTCTGAGTGAGAAATATGGCAGTTTTAACATCAAACAGTTGTTTTATTTACTTGAAAAAGTGAGATCGTCAATCACCTGAAATGAAACGTTAATAAAATTTCCGACTAATGTGTTGAAATCTTTGTTGTCTGAACGACCATGCGACAAAAGAACCGAAAACATTTCAGTACATGTGTACCTCTATTCTAATTTTAAATACCGGAGTTAAATGAAGGCTAAACATCTGGGAAATGTTCATGGGTTGATCTAAAATTTGACATTTTCAACTCTGGACATTTTTCGGATGCCAACAGCTGATTTACAACCTGGAAATTGTAGGGTGAGGCTCGGTTGGAAGGTTCGGAGTGTTCTGAATTAATGGAACACCAAGAACTGACAATCAAACAGAATGGAACACTGTTCGGAACAGGTTTCATCTGCGCCGAAAAGAAAGGTGGTGCAGACAGAATTCAATATGGCGACCAAAAGAATATTTTGAGAAACAATAAACGAGTTTAACAGTTTTTGCAGGAAAATGTGCTGGATTTTTGCAAATGATACAAACGAACAACATATAGACAACTTATTTTCAGAGGTTTGAGCATTGAATTTATACCCAAATCGCCTTTGAATTGACAAAAGTAGTCTTCCGAGAAATTATTGATTAACAACTGGTGTTGTAATTTTTTTTCATAAACTGTCTTTTAAAGTTATATTATTCAATTTATGACACCAAAAACAAAAAATTAATGATTAATAGTCAAGTAAAATTTAAGAAATATAAATAGTTTTGACAACATTATTCTTGTGTGTTCCTTTTCGTTCGATTGGTCGCTGGAACTGCAACTGAAAGAACGTTTTCAGAACTGCCCAACCAAGCGCACCCTAGAATTTAAATGACCATGTGACATGATGGGGTAGATCAGGCGGTCCAAGGTAAGATCTTTACTGATACCATATTGTAATGATGCAATTAATTTTTGTAAAACAGTAACGGATAAAGAACTTGAGTGCTCTGGAAAGAGTCGGGGGGGGGGGACTGTGCAGAAACGTGTAAATCTGCTTAGGTTGAATACTTGAATAGTCAATGTCATCAATGTCATATACATTTGTATGTTTGAGGATGTATACTCCCTTCTAACTTCTCAGTGGGTTCCACTTCTTCGTGGTATTTTTTACGTTTATTTCAAACATATTTTTAACTGTGTGACGTCACTGTTATTACGTAGCTACGTAACACAATAATATGAGCTACCGCCACATTCTCTTTTGATTTTTTATAGTAATATTCTCTATGTAAAATATTTTTCACTGTCACAGTAAATTTGCTTCTACCTAGTCTTTACGGTCATCAAGATCTAATCCCTTTTGGGATTCGAAGCCAGAGATGCAGGCAATATCAAAAAACATCTCTGGCTTCGAATCTAAAAAGGGATTAATCAAGATCTCATTAACATTTTAATCTCATACATTGTAACATTACTGTAATAAGACACTTGTGACAGAGCCTTGTCTCTCTTGACATTTCGTCAAGCTTAATTGTAGCACGTATCACGATGTGTCGAATGTTTACTACCCCACAGATTATTTCTTCTATTTATATCTACATGTACATGCACAAACAAGCACAAAGGAATGTAAGTTAATCAATAAAGATATCATTACGTGTTTATTTCTGTATTGACCTTGCTACGCCTCAGGCCAATACAGCCATCCTTGGACCAATAACAATGCCAATACAGAAATAAACACGTAATATTATCATAATATAAATCTGCAATCATGCGATCAAAAACTGATATTTTTTTCAGCTAATCGTCTCGCACACTTTGACGTTGATTTCATTCGACCAAGAAATTTGTTTGACCACATTACGTTTGAGAAAATAGATTCCGGTGAAATTGATTTCAACCACTATGTGAAACCAATAACCAAAAACCTGAAGAATGATTGTCCTAAAATACGATCGGACAGATTGTCAGAATTCGACACCGGAAAGAAGAAATTCTCACTTTATATGGAGTGGAAGTTTATGGGGAAATTGCCTGTCCAACAAGAAATATATTCACCGATCATTCTAACTTATAAAAATAACAAAATACCGAGTAATTGTGGATTTGATAACAAAATACCCATGTTACTGTGAAATACCGAAGTTTTCTGCATATGGCCATTTCGACAAATTCATTTCTCTTCAGTGCAGATCATAGAATAGAAATATTTGGAAGACCGTAATTAAAAACTTTTAAAATCTGAAGGACAGAGCTATGCATCGGGGAGAAACTCCTAAAGTCTTAAGCAAACTTTTCTTTATTATTTATTTTTTTATCTTCAATTTTTTTTTAAATTTATTTTTTGTAAGATTCATGATAAAATCGATTTTTGGGTCAGCACCGAAGTACTGGCTACTGGATTGTGGAATACCCTTGGGACCTAGCAGTCCAGAATCATCAGGCCAGTGGTAATAAATAATAAAATACCGACGTTAGTGTAAATTTGGTTTCTGAATATGGCCATTTCGACACGTTTGTCTCTTCAGTGCAGATAGAATCAAAATATTTGGAAGACTATCACCAAAAACATTTAAAATCTGATAGAGCACAAACAACCAAAAAGGCCAAAACCAGCTAGTTTTTTCAAAGTGTGATCATTTGAGTAGCTAGTACTTTTGTGTTGTAAGAAAACTTATGATATTCGGAAACTTGCAATGCCTAAATTTTCTGAAAATTTTTCAAAAACTAAGATTCATCTGGCCATTGGGCAAAGCTCTGTTCTGCATGGGGGTGGTTTTGGTTAGTTATTTGTTTAGAACCTATTGCTTATTTGTTCCCTATCAAATTTATACATCTTTCGGCTACTGGTCTTTTGGAAGCTTTGAATTAATCTGCAATGAAGTGACAAAAAGTGTTGTGTTTTTTTTTTTTCGAAATGGTCACCCAACTGCAGAAACAAATATAGCTTTGGCAATGGATTTCAAATCCTTGCTTTGGCATTTTGATTTTAGTCCCAAATAAAATTTAAGGTTTGTAAAGAAAAATAACATTTACACATGATGTAATTGGAAATATAGTAGACACTTTTTTTTAAAATCAATTAATAATTAGTAGAATTAAGGATGGTCACT
>MJUU01003313.1:3349-29967 GCA_002080025.1 Modiolus philippinarum | reverse complement strand
GTTTATTATATCAAGGATTTAAAATTATTATTTTTATTTATTAGAATATGGATCATACATCATTTTATGCAAAAAATATTGATATGTCAGTGTGGTCCTTTTTGAGATTTGAACGTCTGAAATTTTGGCGGGAAACCGAACTTCTCTAGACTTTTCATTCACTTTGCATTAAGGTAATCAACCTTTGAAATGCGATGAAGGCATATCAAGAATTTCATCAAATTTTGTCAGAAGTCTATTGACGATGTATACTATCATATTTTGGAAAGAAAAGTGGGGGTCAGTGTGCAAAATTTTCCAATGCATAATAATGGATAAAATAAGAGAATTCCGAAAGTCATAGACAGTTTCAAAAACCTGAAGAGTGACCTGGATTTATCAGTGACGACAACAAATAACGACAGCTATGACCTAATAAAGGTATATATTTTAGTAGAAAAAATATTTGTCTATTTATTTTCAAATTTTGGAATTTAAAAAAATACTTGTGCATTATTGTTTCTTTAAGGCCATTTGGAGCAAAATGCTTATTCGTCACGAAACCATAACATTTAAAATCCAAATAAGTATAGATACTTTAATTTTGTGGTGATGTCAAAGCTTTAGCTTGAACAATCAGAGAGCAAAAAAAGTGGGATCTCCTGAAGTTGATGATCCCAATACATGTATACATGTATTGTTAACAATACATGTATATTTATTTTGTACATGTATTGTTAGTTTTTTATTTCTTTTTTTTTTTTTTTTGTATTGTTATATTTAATAATTGAATTAACAATTTATGTTAATTTGATATATTATTTACATAACACATTAGATGTGTGATGTATGTCTTCTGTTTACTCAAAATTAGTTAATTTAGTAGTGTTTGTGTATTGATTACTGATGAGACATCTTGACTTTTATATAGAATTACTAATAATTTAGAGACATAAGTTGCTGAAATAAATGATATTCAGAGTATACTAGTGGTTAGAATATCGAATTGTGATGTGCAAAAGACAGAAATACCCATTATTTTCATTAGAAAATGCCTTTTTCTTACCATATCTATCAGAAGGAATTATTGAAATAATCATATTTTGTTTTTTTTCCAAAGTCTAGTTGTTTCCCATATAAAGACAAAACTTGCTGAAATGACCATATATTAGTGACATTCAGGTATTCAAACGAAATACTAGTAGTCAAAAACCCAATTAAAAAAATGAGACTAATTGTTTAATCACTTGACAGGCTCAAAAATATGCAATGACACAATATTTTACTACATCATTGCACAAAAGTATAAACCAAGCTTTTACATCATAATTCAAAGTCTTAAAAAGGTTACTGTGATGGTTCAATAAACTTTCATCAATCTCAACTAATCATCGGTTCCAACAAGATTGATAGAAAAACTGGATACAGAAAGGGGGGTTTGGGTACCAATTAACCGGTTTAACCCTACCGCTAGTGTTGGCAAATAAAACAGGAAGTCTTTTTGACAATGACAGTTTCTAGATTTCAGCTCACTTGGCCTAATAGGCCATGTGACCTTTTGCCATTACTTTGCGACGTCTTCCATCTTCTCAGATTTCAAAAATCTTCTCCTCTGAAACTGATAGGCTACTTATAACCAGGGTTTGTGGTTTAAAAATGTGTTGGATTAGTCCGTAGACCAAAAAACTTAGCCGCCGTTGCTAAAATACAAGATGGGGTGGTGGGTAAATTGCTGTTTTTTTTTTGGCAAATAACTCAAAGACCTTTACAGAAATCATAATCTGACGAAGGTCAACATGATTAACATGACCAGATATACCTACTGTGCAATTTTGAAAAAAAAAATATCCGAAAACCCGCCATGGAGTTATTGCAATAACACTTAAAATTTGAGCGGTTATGTTGTTATTACAAAAATGTTGGATATATCAATGTTGCAATTCGAAAATCTGATCTAACATATATGTATGTTGGAGTAACTTCTCTTTTTTGCTGAATTTCCATATTCTTTAATCATGAATTATATTTCCAATCATAACTGAGATAAATAAAATGAAGAGTGATGTGAGGCAGTTTGTGGAAGCATAAACAAACAAGTTAAAATTCTTGTCAAATTGCGATAAAAGGTAAAACAATAAATATATACAAAAATGATTAAAAAACAAGAACACAGAGTTGAGGATTCGCCTTTATGAAAGATCATCGACATAGATGTCTTCAAAGGGCCGTGGAAAAGGAACAAAATGGCTGAGGTGTGAAGTGTTACGTCACAAGTAGAATACAGGCAAAATAAATTTGACGTTCATTGTTTGGAGTAAAGCCCAATAGTTGATGAAATCCAAATAGGTATGGGCAGGAAATTTAGCCCTCTACACGAAACATAAATTAATCATCAGAAAATATATATAAAAAAGTACTGAAATAACAAATAACAAATTCCATTTCTAAAAAGGAAAATTTACTTTTTTCCTCTTTGGGCATGTCAACGTACATGTAAACATTGCTAATTGTTGACATTTTTCAGTTGGATTATTCACTTTTTTTCCAAAAATGGTGACAAATATTGAAGACCTTTGTTTTATTGTATTATATAAGTATACATTTTTGGGGATAAATCACCATTTATTATCCTAGAAAAGGCACAAACTAATGTAAAATGGAACATATTTTTACTTTTGATATAGATTTTCCATAAAGATTCATGTACGAATGCAATCTTAACAGTTGTATTACAGATAAATGATCATAACATTAACAATTACAATTGAGTTGATAATCAAGACTGAGAGTGGTTTCCATCGCACAAACTATGGAGCATGATAATGGATGTGGGGATATATCCCCACTCTACGTTTTAATTTTTAAAAGTTCTAATGCACAATATTTACATACATTGTAAACTTTATATTTACGCAAGCTGGCCTTTAAAAGAACTACTAATGTGGGGAATTATCCAACACTAAGCAAATACTTAGTAAGACAATAGAACTGGTATCATATCCTCAATAACAATTTGCAAAAGTCTGGGGATGTTTCCTCAGTTTTTTAATATACAATGTTAAGAAAAAGTCGACCATTTACTAGTTGAAAATTAAAATGTGGGGATATATCCCCACTCATCTTTATCATAACCAATTTACTGAACTTGAAGAGGGGATAAATCCCCACTTACATTTTGTCACGTTTCCAAAAAACAAATTACAAAATTTTATGGGTGTATCCCATTTCATGTTTTCATGTATCCCATTTTCGTAAAAGTAGAATAAAAATGGACCAAAGCATCACAGATGCAAGAGCCGAATTGCAAGTAAATTTTGAATTGAACATGTTGATCAAAAAGCGATTCCGCAACCGGAACGGTGGAATTGGGAATCATAGTGTTTAAATGTTTTTCATCAAAATTCCAATTTCCAAGGCTATCAAAATTCATTCCAGCAAATTTCAGACCTTTTGTCATGAGAAAAAAATTTGGCAAGGGTTCCCCTTATAATTTACAGTATACATGCTGCTAAAAACAAAACCTAACTTGAAGCAGAAATAAAAAAAAAAAGCAGAAAAGATATTTTCTCCAAGTTATTTTTTTTTAGGTTTGGTTTCCATGATAATCAAATGGTGCCCCATTTCATTCCAGCCAATCTCAGACCTCTTGTCAAAAAAAATTTGGCAGGGGTTCCCCTTATAATTACATTTTCATGTTGCTGAAAACAAAACATAAATTGGAGCATAAATCTTTTTGCAAAATCAAAATTTCAACAGAAAACATTTTTCTCCAATTTCTTTTTTTAGGTTTGGTTAACATTGCAACGGTTTGGTTTCCATGATAATCAAATGGTGCCCCATTCATTCCAGAAATTTCAGACCTCCTGTCAAAAATATTTTGGCAGGAGTCCCCCTTTTAATTAACATTTTCATGTTGTTGAAAACAAAACATTAATTGTACATTAAATTTTTTTGCAAAATCAAAATTTCAATAGGAAAATTTCAAAGTTAAAGTTCATTTCCATGGCAACCAAATGGCCCCTTTCTACATTGCAAGCAATTTTAGATCCCCCTTAAAAACTAATTTGGACAAGGGATCTTCTTATAAAGTAAGTGAGAACCGAACCGTCAATCTAAAAGCGAACAATCCAAGGACAATGGCAACACCAGAAACAAAAAAGGCAGAAAAAAACAGAGACACAACATGGGTACAGCACAGAAAAGAAAAATGAAGACACTCACACACAAAGTTGAACAACACGGACCCAATATAAAACCATGGGTGAGATCAGGTGCACCGGTAGAGTCAGCATCTCCTGCTTCTTATAAGAAACCCGCCGTGTTGAACATGTCAAATCCGGTAGTAAAGTCAAATTCGGTAGAGTGAACAGCAATTAAGCTTTAAAGGGAAAGATCTGTCGTCATGTGGGAAACAGATATCCCATAGCGGTCCACAAGATGATGATGTCGACCGTAAAACTTCTGGAGGGATGACTTCAAGTTTTGGGTAACGTAGGTTATACATACTGCTAAAATCAAAACAATTAATTTACAAATAAAATATAATTTAAGGCAGTGTTATCTAACCTGTTTAATTATTTCCCTCTGTGAAAATCAATGTTTTCCAACATAACATATCTTTTTAGGTTAAATCAAACAAAATTTACTAAATATAGGATATTGAATGACATGTTGAGATCTATTTAATATATATTACATACTGTAATGATTAGATTGTTATTTTGTGAAACAAAATTTTGCATTGATTGTGTTTAATGTATACCATAAATATGATATGAATTCTCCTTTGAAAATTGGAAAAAAAATATTTAAAATATTTAAAAATCAATTTCTCAAAAAGTGTTAATCCGATACCGATGTTAACGCAAATTAAGCATCGCTCTATACCGGGCCATTCCGACATTTGATGTCTCACCGGTATAGATATAGTCTAACATGTTGAAAGATCAAAAACTAGAAGATGCGAGAATGCTGTTAGGCAATAACTATAAAGATCTAAAGAGAAAGCCAAAGAAGCTACAGCAATGACATAGTTTTGCACAAGGGATATATTCTTTGGTTTTAAGCATTGTAGTTAAAATTCAAAATATCTCTGTTTTCGGGTCAGCACCGAAATGCGAGACTACTGGGTTGGTGAATTCTCTCGGGAACTTACAGTTGGAGTGTGTGTTATGGTCTCATTAAATGAAAAGATGATATGAAACCCCAACACTGACTACAATCAAACATTACCCACTACATATGTTTATTTAATCCAAATGATTTTGCAAAATATTATATATGCATATATATTCATGTAAAGTAAAGAAACCTGAAGGCAAATTTTAATCACCTTTACGGTTACAGTTGTAAAGAAATTATGAAACGGGTTACCCTATTACAGTCCCAAAAATGTACAATGAATACATGAGCACCCGGTGACATTGACAAGTGCTATAATTAACAGTCAATTTAAAAAAAGCAAAGTATTTTACAGATATGATGATTAATTATGAATAGTTTATCTGATTAAAAATAACTATGTAGATAAACTAAAGAACATTTCTAAATACAATTAAGATGGATTCATGTTCAGGTTTTATCATCTATTACCTTAAAATTAATATTTTTTTTCAAAGAATACGCAATATTTCTACATAATTAATTTAACAAAATGTTAAGCAGAACTGAGAAGCAGAAAGAAAGGTCAGTTTCATTTCAAGTATATTGGGCTGATTTTCATACGTATATCCGTGGAAGTGTTACCAATATACCATAAATCAAAATTAAATAGATAGCTTGTATTTAATGACAGGAAAACAAATCGAGTGTATAAAATCGTTTGGAAGTTTGTTTATTTATTCTTCTTCAAATTGCTTTCCTCTAACTCTTTTTCCACATCGTCCCCATAAAATCTGACTAGATATCCTGAAAATAGAAAGGACGATGTACGCATTTACTGTCATAACTAATTCATAAAGTAAATACTGTTACCATGTAGAAGAGACATCAAAGCTCCGATGGAGCTGAAACTCGAAAGCCCTTGAAATCTACATGTGGAAAAACTTCGTAGTCATCCAAAGAACTGCTGCATACGTCTGCATGTATGAAGTTATTCCGTAATACCAGAAGTCCATTATTAGTACTAATAATGGACTTCTGGTAATACGTGAAAAGATTTCGTATGTATGTCGATTATGCAATATACATATCACAGGTAAACAAATGTTATTTCATCTTTATCTTATGTTTTCGAAGAGTGTACAAAGGGAGGTAAATCAAACATACAGACCGATGCATTATGCAACTGGGCGGCAGGCTGCAATATAAAAAAAAAGATTAATTTGATAAACATGCATATTGTTTTCAATTTAATATCACAACACTGCATTCAACTCAAGAAAATGAAGAAATATAAGTTAAATACACAATGCATAAGATTTTGATAGAAGCTTGCGCACTATATTTTATCGGAAGCATGAAGATCATCTTTTAGAGCTGTTAATAGGCTTGATTTTTTCTGGTCATATTAACAACTCTCCGCCTTCGGCTGACAAGTTAAAAAATGTTCATTTCACTTCGGTCGTATATATTACAATTGCATTAAAATGAATAAAGGGGTGGTACAAGCTAAGGTTCATACGTTTAGTAGCAGTATAAAGCATTTATACCACGCCTTCTGGTGTATTGTTGTCTCTATCCCGATTAGTTACTAAAGATATAAATGAGTTAAAAATTATTAATTATAGCTATTCAATTATTTATTGGCATACTGTAGTTATGATGACCTGTAGATGCTTTTTTGGGTCGTTTTAACATGGAGATGGGATGTTGTCTCTTGACATTTACCCGATTTCCTTTCTTTTTCATATTAATTTGTTTCATTACAATGGCAGCTTTTCGATTAGTACAGTGGGCAGAGTTTAGTGTAAGTGTCACTTTCTGGTGTGATACAGGTAACGGATCTCCTACTAACAAAAACATAACAAGGTTCCACATAGATTATACTTGAATGTTTATGACTGCAGTATAAAAAAATAAATGCTTTGCCCTCATACAAATAAAACTCATATGAAGGACATATGACATGAATGGTGAAATAATAATATGTAATTTCTAAACGTTCTGATAATTTACGGACATTATTTTTTAAGAGCAATAATAATATAAAATGACTTACAAGATGTATAATTTACATATATATTTTGTATACTATAGTATCGGGTTTAAATATTGTCACAAAAAATTACCAAGGATCTATAAAATATAGTCGTCGTTTTTCAGTTACTAATTTTCTACAATACAAAATACATCTTACCCCTTCACTCGCATCATACCATAAATTCTTTATGTTATACATGTACTAGATTGAATATTATTAAGGTCTTTCCCGAACCTTCAGGAAGACCTTACTGTATTTCGTCTGATTATTATTAGGTCTTTCCACTTTCCAAGTGGAAAGCCTTTAGTTTTTGTTCTGATTATTTATTTTTTATTTTTATTCTTCCGCCGTTCTTCGATCATTCCGTGTATAGTCATTTCGCGAGATGTCGGAAAGCTTTTTGGTATATGATATTGTTAAGTGATTCTGCATTTAAAACTGACCCTGTTTAATTGAACACTTTTCGCGAAGGGAGTTATCTCCCCTAACACTGTTTTGCTTGTTATCAGATCTCCTCATAAACCGTAACCGATATAAAAAAAACTGAGGTGAGGAAAATGTTGGACTCATCCTGAGGATGAATTATCATGCAAAAGAAATGTTTTGGGTCTCGACCCCGGCTACGCGTTTTTGACCCCTAAATATGTCGATTTCTCAAAGTTGTCGGATTTTGATGAAATTTGGTTTCCAGGTAGCTTTTTTAGTCCTGATTACAATAATATGGTCAAAAATATTTTTTGTCCGCCATTTTCAAAATGGCGGCTATTTGAAATTTTGTTATCGCGATAACTCGCAAACGATAAAAAATTCATTAAAACATTTTATAGCAAAAATGTTCCTCTCATTGAGATCTACATTTAATTCAATTGAACGAAAACTCTGCGACGAACCGTTTTTGAGTTATAGCCCTTGATGCGTTTCCGTAAATCGGGTTCTTGCGAATAACTTTTAAACGCTTACAGATAATATAGTAAACATATATGTTTAAAGTGATCAGCATGAAAAGACCTTCAATTTGGGTACCAGCTTGAAGGTCATCGGTGACCTTTGACCTTGACCTTTGACCTTGTTAGCATATTAACCCAATAACCGTAATAGATAGCTGAAAAATTATATCAGCAAAAATGTTCACCATGTCAAGGGCTACATTTGATCCATTTGGACCGAGGTCAGATTTTGGAACACCTCTGGTTTTGTCCAGTTCAATGGCCTAAAGAATTTTGCACACGGACCCCCACTTTTGATTTCATGAATTTTTTCTATAGGTCAAATTAAGACACCTGACAAGTTTCCATAAAATTCTTGATATAACTTCTTAGCTTTTAGACAAAAAATAATCCTGATGTTAAATCAAGGGAAAATCCAAAGGAATCCATTTCCCACCAAATTTTTATATGACTTGTATCTCAGTAGGAAGCATAGGCCCCAATATATTTCTTTTTACCATTTCATTTCGTCTTCAATGCTTAGTGAATTAAAATAGGTTTCAAGAAATCCTTGATAAAAGAGCATCAGGAGTGAGCCTCCTTAATGAACACATTAAGAATAGAAGTTTTCTGATTCACTTTGTACTCTTCTGTGTCTTTGCTCTCAGTCTTATTTCCTTGCTTTACATCTTTAAAAATATTCAGCTTTTCTTATTTTAACGAAAGGTTATAGATACATTTTATTTAAAAAAAAGAATATATTTTAATTTCATTGGTTAGGATTCGGTCCCTTGATATTCAATGAACAACCTTTCGTTTGATCTTCTAAACATTCGAAAAAACAACTGTGGAGATAGACACGAGTTGATACTCTTATTTCACTGGAGTTCACACTGTGAGTGCCTTTGTTTTGAATGTTGTAATTTCTGTTTCTGTGCTTTATATCTGTCTAACGTCATTGTTTTTTGTGTCTAACGTCATTGTGTGTTTTTTGTGTCTAACGTCATTGATTTCTGTGTTCTCGTTTTGGCCGTGTCTTTTGACTTTGATTTTTGTAAATTTCACTCCTTTGTTCCTTCGTTATTCTACTGCCGTTGTTTGCACTTTAACACTCGAAATACAGCGGAACTTGTCAAATCCGAAACAGTATGAGACAACTAAAATATGTCGGATTTCTCAGAATGTCTTAATATTCAGGTTAAGGAAATTTAAAAGCTCGGTGTTTTTGAAACTCCAAAATAACGTTGGATTTGACAGGATATCGGAATACTCAGATGTTGGCATAGACAGGTTCCATTGTAAACAGTTCTGTACAGTGCAGTAATGACAAAGCTTAATTTTTATTGATTAAGTAATGGAGGGAATTTGATTCAATGTACGAGACAACAATACATGATAAAACAGGTGGCCATAAAAACAATTTGAACTTACTGTCTCAAAAACTTATAGATCAAAGGAATGTTCAGTCACTGTTGCAATTGTCACTACAGAAGTTTTACGGTCGTCAACATGATTTGACAATCCGTTACCATGTTTCTATTTCACAGATGAGAATAGATATCTTTGGGTAGATCCAGACTGACAAACATCGACTGTGACAAAACCGGACTTAGTGTGACGGGTGCCACGCGTGGAGCAGATCATGCTTATCCTTCCGGAGCACCTGATGATACCTTAAATTTTTGTAGCAGTTCAAACTGCTAGTGCTTTAGTTTTGTGGCGTCACATTTTTGTTTATACATCGGCAAACGAATACCGAAGTAAGAACGAGGAAAGGGGAAATTCTAAAATCATAAATCCAAAATCACGGCAATTCACAGCAACACGAATTGAGACAATATGACAAAGACAAAACAAATAAACAAAAAAGAACAAGAACGTCATAAAACTAAAGCACTAGCAGTGCGAACCCCTATAAAACTGAGGTATCATCAGGTGCTCCGGAAGGGTAAGCACGATCTGCTCCACGCTTGGCACCCGTCATACTGCCAGTGAAAAGTCCGGTTTTGACAAAGTCGGTGTTAGTCAGTCCGGTAACAAACTCTGGATCTACCCAAAGATATCTGATCTCATTTGTGAAACCGAAACATTGTAATGGTCTGTCAAATCGTGCTGACGACCGTAAAACTTCTGTAGTGACAATTGCAACAGTGACTGAACATACCCTTGATGTATAAGTTTTTGAGACAGTAATTTCGCTCTGTTGACAAAATCGCTGTACAAACTACAGGCACGGCGATAGCGAATGAGTTGTGAAATGTACACGCCATATGCCGGAGAAGTGGGAATATTACTGCTCAAAAACGGGAAGTTTACTATTGGAAAGTCGAAATCATCACGCTTGTCGTAAAGTTTTGTTTTCAGACGTCCAGGGCTGTCAATGTAGAGGTATAGGTCCAGGTATGATGCTGATGATGGTGTGTCAGTGGTCTCTTTAATTTCTAGTTCATTTCGGTATATAAGATGAAGGTTATCCTTGAATTGAGGATTGTTCAATGAAAGAACATCATCTATATAACGGGAACTGAAATTAAAGGATTTGGCTAGCTTATTGTCTTTTTTCAGAACTAGCCCTTGTATGAACCTGGCTTCATACGAATAAAGAAACAAATCTGCTAAAAGTGGCGCACAATTAGTCCCAATAGGTATCCCTTTTGTCTGCTGGAAAACTTGTCCTCCAAATTCTACAAATATGTTATCAATCAAAAATTCGAGCATTGCAATGACATCCTCCTCTGTATACTTTTTGTGTGAATAAGTGTGATGTTTAACAAAATATGTCCCATCTTTACCTATCACTAAAATTAATATCTTCTTTCACCCTTTTTATTACAGAAAGACTGATGTATTAAATCCCGGAGTACTGACTTAAGCTTATCGTGTGGAAGAGTAGTATAGAGAGTAGAAAAATCAAATGTTCTGCCACTGTTGCAGTGGTTGAGTTCAGTCGAAGATAGATATTCCAATAAATCTTTTGAGTTTTTGAGAATCCACATCTGATTCACTCCACTTGTTGAGTATACTTTATCACTATATATCTTGAGGCCATCTTTGACTGCAATAAGTAATGAAGTGAGGAGCTTAGAAAGGGGTTTTGTTGTGCATTTGGCAGACCCAGCAATGTATCTCTGTTTGTAAGGGCATTTATGTAATTTCGGTACCCAGTAGATACAAGGCAGGTTGTTGTTCTCTTCACTCAAACTAATACCAAAGGAAGACAATACTGATTTGTGATTGTTTAGTATGTCCTCCCTTGGTATGGTGGAGAGTTTGTATGTGGGGTTGCCAAATGAATTGTCAATGCCCATCTCCTTCATTAAGCAGTCAATGTAATGTCTTTTGCAGATAAATGTGATTTGTTTTGGGCCTTGTCAGCTGGTACGATGACATAATTGTCATGGCGAAAGGACAATGTTTTTTCTACCTCGGGATCATCGAATATGCTTTTTAAAATTGGGGCTCATGGTTGTCTTTAGACGCCTCATTCGAGCTACAATCAATGACTTTATGGACCTGATCCAGTCGGACAGTTTTTCAACTTTTTCCTTCTATCTCTTAGTCCATTGTTTGGCGTATTCCTCAACTGCGTCCATCAATATTTTAAAGTTATGTTTCCAATTGATGGGTTGGGGTTCACGATATTTTGGACCTTTTTGAAGAGATCATGTAGTTTCTCATTGTTCACGATGTTAAGGTCCCCTGTAATAACGTGACCAGCAGGAACCTATATAAATGGGAAAGAGACAAGAACAATCATGTGGTTTTGATTTGAAGTCATCAATTTGGACATCCCGCAATACCCGTTTGTGATTGAAGATGTTAGTTGCAATTGGTTTTGTATATGTATAAGATATAAAAGGAACTGTTTGGTCTTTAAAATATGGTGGTATCTTAGCGGTAACATATTTATCATGAAGAATATTGCCAAGATTGATGGCATCTAAGCCTTTGTTTGTAAATTTGAGTTTTAAGAATGAAAGACGTCCTGTTCATTAGCAGATTTGTTAACAGGTTTAAATAATCTGTGATGAGCAATATCTAGAACAATTGCAGTTAATTTGTATTCATGTGACGATAGATCTGTCACGGAAGAGTTTAAACAGATTTTATAAAATGAATGTAATTTTGAATGGGGTAAAGATAATAGCTTTGTGCGTACGTGATGAATACCTAGGGGGACATTAATATTTTTATTTTATTTGTTTTGTCTTTGTCATGCTGTCTCAATACGTGTTGGATTTGATTTGCCGGGATTTTGGATTTTTTATTTTGGAATTCCCCCTTCCTCATCTTTGCATCGGTGTTCGTTTGCTGATGTATTTGATATTACAAAAAATAAAAAGGCCAAAATTTGAAGAAAAAAATGAGAAATTTTCTCATGCACATGTACACCATAGCTAAATGTATAAAGAGGTCGCATGGAGATTTTTTTTCGGACTCCACAATGCAGGAAGTATAAACTCAAGTCTAAATTCGATTTTGATTGTCTGATTTATATCTAAGCAAGCATTGCAGTGTCAAATTTTTAGTCCTTTTTATAGCATTCCTTTTCTCATATTTCAGTTTTCTGTATACTAGTATTCCTTTCTAGATAAAAATATATTATTTGGTATTATGTATCATAAGTGACATGTTCATTGCAAACAATTTGAAATCTATGACAAACGTGATGATTTTAACTTCCCAATTGTGAACTTTACCTTTCTGAGCAACAATATACCTATCTCTCTAGCCTATGGAGTGTACATATCACAGTTGCTTCGTTTCCGTCGAGCATCTAGTTTATACAGTGATTTTTTTAACAGAGCAAAAACACTGTCCCAAAAGCTGCTTAGTCAGGTATTTGTTCAGCCTTTGTTACTTTCATCCCTTCGGAAATTCAGTGGCCGTCATCATTTCACGTCTCCACAAATTTGACATTACCGATTATGACTCAACCCTAAGTAGTTAGAAAATGACAATTCTGCCACAAAGCCATTTTCAAGCAGAAATCCTGCATAAAATCCCGCTCCCCCGGCCCCGAGATGCAAATGGGTCTTGAGCGAGTATTTTCTGCTGAAAAGTGCTGGGAGGCAAGGTACCTGGGGCGTGGAGGGTCTTTTCCGATGGGGAAATACCTCGTCGGAAAAGATTACTTTCTTGCCTAATTCTTACTGAATTATTTCCCCTGATTTTCCGGAGAAAAATAGCATTTTTTGCAAATTATTCGCGCCATAGACTAAGGAAGGGAGAAAAAACTGCCAGATTTCCTGAATATGCCCTCGATGTGATTTCAATAATTTTCGCCGGGGTCTGAAGGTATGCAGGGAAAAAAATTGCAAATTATTTTGGTCATATGCAAATTTTTCCGACCTTCTCCATCCATTTACTGGAATCATGTAATATAAATACCGGTCGAAAATCTATTATAAGTAACACTATGCACAAGCCTGGTGATCGAGAAAAATCACAAGGCCATCTAAAAAAATTTCCAAATTTGAATAGTATAAATAAAATCATGCCATCCAAGATTATTATGGATAGCATCGACGATTCCGTCTGCGAAGATTGCAGACCAAATTCATCACCCGAAATGCAGAAATTCTGCAATACTCCACTGAAAAGGAAGAAGGGGCAACTTTGCAAGGGCAAACCGGGGAAAGATGGACCTTGCTGCAGGCATACCCAGCGGCAAGACGACGCCGATCAGCCGATCAGAGGGAAATTTAGGGTGGCCGAGACCATGGGGAAAATCGCCAAAGAGGAATGGGTGAAGGGATATAGGAGGAAAAATAAGATGGATTTGGTGCGGCTCATTGAGTCGGCGACTGACTGAAAATTCAAGCGCCGGGAAGTATTCACGAGGACGCAGCTCAAGGCGATCGCGAGGCGGAGGGGGATCACCAATATCTCTCGGCTGAAGAAAGATCAGCTAGCTGAGAAGGTGAAGCAGAGCATTGAAGAAGCCACAGATCTCATCGAGGTTGCGGATAAGCGGGAAGCCGTGGGTGGGATATTTGGCACGGTGACCATCAAACCCAAGACGCAGCAGGACGTGGAGACTTTCATAAAGCTAAGCTGGGGAAAATCTGAAGCACGATTTCGGAGGGGCTGGCGGAAAAGAAGGGGTTGAAAGTAGAAATAATTCTCCACGTGGAGATGGTGAAGATCAGCCCGGCGACCCACGAGAATATCTACGCCAACCCAAATTTCGATTGGCCTTGATGGTAATCACGGAGTCGGCAGATTTGGACGAAGTGATAGCGCGGGTGGAGGATAAGGTCATTGAGAGTCTGGCAAGTTTCAAGGCTGGGGAGCGGATGGAGCTTGGGGCGCGTCGAAAAGGTGAATGAGATTCAGCTGAATGAGTACAAGTCCCTCAAGGAAAGCTCATATATCCCACTCTCCAAGAAGCTCGCCACCAAGAAGGCAATAGTGAACGTGCAAAATAAGGATCAGCAGTGCTTCAAATGGGCAATCCTCTCGGCTATCCATCACGAGGAGGTGGATCAGAAGCAAGCCAGCCGAGTCAAGCAGTACGAAAAGTGGGCGGACGAGCTCAGATTCGACGGAATCGACTTCCCGGCCTCACTCCGGGCAATCGATAGGTTCGAGAAGTTCAATGAGGGGATCAAAGTCAACGTATACGGATTCAATATGGGGAAGGAGGGAGGGACCTACTCGATGAGGATATCCGAAAGGGATGATGCCGGGGCAAAGCACATGGATCTCATGCTAGTGGCTAACGATGAGATGCGGCACTACTGCTGGGTGAAGAATCTCTCGCGTCTCTTGACGGCGCAGGTGAGCGGTCACGATGGGGAAGCTTACTTCTGCCTCCGATGCCTGAATCACTTCACTTAGCAAGAACAACTTGACCAGCACATGGAATATTGCGGTCAGAAGAAGGCGGTGAAAATCGAAATGCCCAGCGAAGGGAGCTACGTCAGCTCCCTTCGCTGGGCATTCGATGAAGGTGCCATTCGTCGTCTACGCAGACTACGAGTGCTTCACAACCAAGTTGGGGCCCGAACCGGCAAAGGCTAGCGTAGACGGAATTGTGCAGCTGCCGGAGCGCATGATGAAGAATACCATCCAGAAGGTGGAAAGGGACGAGCCGTCCGAACCTCATACCAAGATCCTCCAGGAGCGCGTCCCATCGGGATTCTGCTATCATATCAAGTGCTTTGATGAAACGGTATACGCTAAGGAGCCGATGATCTACACCATGCAACAAGAAGGGGAGGACGTGGGGCAGATCTTCGTGGATCGGCTGACGAAAGATATCCAGGAAATCTATCAGCAGAACGAATTTCAAGAAGCACATGGTGATGACGGAGGAAGATAAGATCGCCTTCGCGGAAGCCACCAAGTGCTTCAACTGCGACCAGGAGCTCGGGGAGGATAGGGTGAGGGACCACTGCCACTTCACGGGCAGATTCAGAGGGGCCGCGCACAACAAGTGCAATCTGAACTATCAGGCGCCGAAATTCATCCCGGTCATCTTCCATAACCTGGTCGGCTACGATGCCCACCTCTTCATCAAGGCGCGGGGGCCGCTAAGGGGAAGATCGACGGCATCCCAAACATGGAGGAGCGCTACAATTCATTCACCAAGAGCGAAGCGGTCGGCTCATACAAGGATAAGAAGGGGAAAGAGAAGACGCTCTATCAGCACCTGCGATTCATAGAAAGCTTCAAGCTCATGGGGGCAAGCCTGCAGAAGCTGGTAGAATCCACGCCGGCCGATGCTTTCACCAATATGAGGCGGGAGTTTGGGGCCAAGCCAATGGATCCGGGGCTCTTCAAGATAGGGCATTTCGAGTCGGAGAATGGGAGAAGTATCACCTTGCGCGAAGTGATCAACCGGGAAAAGCTGAGGCATAACGTGACGCATCCGGAAGACTACGAGCTGGGGAGTAGATAAATCAAGGGGGGGTAGATAAGGACGCTCAGCTGACGCTCTTGAAGGATTACTTGGCCCACACCAATGCCCTGGGTGAGTGCCCGATGAGATATTACCAGCGCCACGGCTTCGGGAGGTATTGGACGGGCGAGAAGATCGGCCTCCAGAATATCAGCCGCCGCATCCGACATACCCTATGCATAGATCATATGATCGATATCGATATGAAGTATACGCATCTGACTCTGCTCTCCTGGTATTGCCACGAAAATGGGATCGCATGCATGGGGCCTGACGCATATATCGGCGACCGGGAAAGGCTAATCGCGGACCTGATGGCCTACTATGGAATCAGCCGGGACGATGCCAAAACTTACCTGCTCGCCATCATCAATGGGAAGATCGTCAGGCTCAAGCATGACGCACCAGCTTGGCTCCGGGACTACTATGGGGGGATGAGACAGATCATGGAGGAAGTGATCAAGCTGAATCCTGATCTGCATAAGCTTGCCTGCGAATCCAAGGAGTAGAGGGTGACAGACTACAATATCGAGGGCACGACCGTGAATTTCGTGATGTGCTCCCTTGAAAATAAGACTCTGATGGCGGTCTTTGACTACATGACCGAGAAGGAGATCGAAGTGGGGGCAATCGTATTCGACGGGCTGATGATCCATAAGGGGGTCCACGCATCAGGCTGCCCGAGATTCTCTAAGGCTGCTCTCAGAGGGTGGAGGAAATCGTCGGGGCGGATATCACCTTCACGGTCAAGGAGATGGATGAAGGGTACGATATCCCCACCGCGGCGATCGGGCAGAAAAGCCATCGCTTAAACTTGCTTCTGCGCAAAGGCGTCTACCCTTACGACTAAATGGATAGCTTCGAGAGTCTCCAGGAGACCCAGCTGCCACCCAAGGAAGCCTTCTTCAGCACGCTCACCGGTGAGCATATCAGCGAGGAAGATTACGCGCACGCTCAGAGGGTCTTGGGGCCTTTGGATGCAAGAACATGCGCGATTATCACGAGCTCTATTTCGAGACTGACGTGGTCTTGCTCACCGACGTCTTCGAGAATTTCAGCGAAATCTGCATGAAGCACTATGGACTCGATCCGGCGCACTACTACACAGCGCCAGGGTTGGCTTACGACGCCGCGCTCAAGGTCAGCGAGATCAAGCTTGAGCTTCTCACCGACCCCGATATGATGCTTATGGTCGGGAAGGGGATCTGCGGGGGTCTGACCATGGCGTCTCAGAGAAATGCCCGGGCGAATAATCCCTACGTGCAAGATTTCGATCCGAGCAAGCCGACCAACTATCTGATGTATCTGGACGCGAATAGTCTCTACGGGTGGGCGATGAGTCGGGCCTTGCCCAACGGCGATTTCCAGTGGTAGATCGATCCCTCGGAAGTTCCAGACCTCAGCTCAGCGAAGAGGATGAGTAAGGAATCATCTTGGATCTCGAATATTCCAGGGAGCTTTACGATCGCCACAACGATTATCCCCTCGCGCCGGAATCCATGGTGATCAACGGAGTCAGGAAGCTGGTAGCCACCCTCCACGACAAGGAGAAATACGTGGTCCACTACGTTAACCTCAAGAGGTATCTTGCCAGGGTCTGAAGCTGAAGAACATCCATTGCGTCCTCCGATTCATCCAGAGCCCATGGTTGAGGGGGTACGCGGAGAAGAATACGGCTTGCAGGGCGGCAGCATCGAGAAGGACTTCTTCAAGCTCATGGTCAACTCGGTCTTCGGGAAGACCATAGAAGATATCCGCAATAGGATGGACGTGCGGCTTGTGAATAGCGAGAAGGTCGCCCGGAAGCTAGTGGCCAAGCCCAACTTCAAGCCCAGGACGGTCTTCAGCAAAGATCTGGCTGCCGTCCATCTGCATCGCACCCAGCTGGCCTTCGATAAACCCATATACCAATGATTCCCCATCCTTGATATATCAAGGACCCTGATGGCCGACTTCGTCTACGATTACCTCAAGTCTCGGTACGGCGACCGACTCAGCATCTGCTTCACGGATACCGATAGCTTGATCTTTGATATCCAGACGGCGGACGTATACAAGGATATGGCGGAGAGCGTGTAGCAGTGCTTCGATACGTCCAACTATGCCCCAGACCATGCCTCAGGGATCCAGGCCGGCGCGAATAAGAAAGTGCTCAGCAAATTCAAGGATGAGTGAGGCGGCCACCCGATGACCGAGTACATGGGTCTCCTGCCGAAGGCATATGCTTTCAAGGTGGACTGCGAGGAGTGCAAGAAGGCTTAGGGCGCCAACTATAAGGAGTGCCTGGATACGGTCAAGGAGAAATATCGCTTGATGAATATCATCCGCAGCCAACTCTACCAGATCCTGACTCTCGAAACGTGCAAGAAATCTCTCTCCTCCAATGATGATAAGCGCCACTTGCCCATGGCCACTTCCAATTCCCCAAGCCACCCCTCCTGCCCCCAAGAATCTCTCGAGGCTCGTGAGGCTCGGGAAAATCTCGCTTCGCCACGGGTGCAGATGCCCATCCCTCCCTAGATAAATGGATAAGCCCCTGACCAATCTTGAGCTCGAGAGAGCCGTGAAGAATCTGCATATCCCCACTTCAGAGGTGTCTTCATGCGCGACGGCCTACGCGCCAAGCCCAGAGATCTCGAGTGCGGATTCCTGAATCATAATAATCTCGCAGGCCCCGGGACTCACTGGACGTGCTGGTTCAAAAACCGCACCCGGAGAATCTACTTTGGCTCATACGGATTGCCGCCACCGAGCTGAGACGATATCTGGGCCTACCGATCGATCATAATACTGACGAAGTGCAGCCCCGCAGATCGGTCATCTGCGGCCATCTGCCCTACGTCTTGAAGAGAATATCGGAAGGCTGGACCTTCGAGGACGTCGTCTTCTCCCTGCTACAGATAAAGTATGGTCGATAAATTTGGTCTTAGGGTGGGCCTCACCAGAGGGGCCGACCGTAAGGATGAGATCGAAGAGGATCTTGATATGAATTTCAATCGTATCGTCAAGACGGCCGAGAAGAATGACGTCATGGCCCTTAGGAAGATTCTGGACTCGAAGGTGGATAAATCGGATTGCAGCAATACCAATGGAGGCCTGAGAGACGCGGATATCGATATGCAAAAGTACCGCGTGCTAAATCTCCCACTCCCCCTAGATGAATTCTTCGTAGTCCCGAAAAATTATGAAACACAAGATGAACCCCAGATGATAAATTTTCTCTTGACCCAATTCGTCGAGCAGATCGCCCCTTTCTGCCGCAGGTGCTCGCTCGAGCATCATCTCAAGCAATTCAAGGATCGCGGGGCGGTGCTGGTGCGGAGTGAATGATCCGAGAGTAGGTCTGGAGAAATGCGGCATCTCTACTATTCTTGCATTTCCCAGCGCAAGCCGTTCTGGCAGAGAGTGGTGAATGCCGATGTCCGTGCTAGCATGGTGAGATGGAGGCTGGAGAGTGCGGGAGGTGCAGATTGGTATGGCTCATACCCCGTCACCCCCGAACGATATCAGCACCCTGAGGAGATAAAGCACCAAACCCCGTCCTTTGCCCCTGCCCACCTGCGGTCAAAAGGTGACGAGAGGTCATTCATGCCAGCTTCCTTGCCGACCGGGAAAGGATATGTGCAGCAAGCATATCGCCCTATCATTGAAGGTTCACTGCCAGTACAAGTGCAAGACCGGAAGAATCTGCATGAAGACCTGCAAAAAAGGATCCACCGACTGCCGCCTCCATCGTCCGAAGCAATCTCAATCGCGAAACGCCTTTCCCAACGCTTCGCCGAACGCCTCGCCGAACGCCTCGCCGAACGCCTCGCCAAACGCTTCGCCGAACGCCCTTCAATCACCGAACGCTTCCCCGAACGCCAACTAAAACGCTCCTTAAAACGCCTCTCAATCGCCAAACGCCCCTCAATCGCCAAACGCCCCTCCAAACGTTCCCCCGAACGTCCCTCCGAACGCAAATCGCTTCCCCAATCACCCAACCCCGAACCTCTCACATTCGGAGACCGTCGCCTGGGCCGCCAAGTATGGTCGATATCGGTGAGTTCGCCTGCCTTCCGCAAAGCCATGATCGTAGGCATCCAAATTGGATGAGCTTCATCAAGATAACGAGCAAGGAGCAGCGTGATGCTCTGGCCAAATCGCTGCACGACGTGAAGCAGAATATCAAGGCGAGTCAGCTGAAGGATCGCTTGGATAAGCTGGGGGTGTGGCGAGACCACGGCAGATTCTTCAAGCCCGTGGACGAGGCCCAGGAGAAAGCTGCCTTGGAAATCACCAAGAATCTGCCGCTCTCAACCCCAATCCCTGCCTTGCTCCCTCCTCCAGACTTTGCTGACCCACTTCCTATCAAAGAAGACCCCGGCACCATCCTAGGACCCACGCCGCAGCACTATCTTCAGATGAGCATGACCAATCAGGCAGATCATACTTTTGGGCTGAGATCAAAGAATGGCGGAATTTTCATCGGGAATGCTCCGGTCACATTCGACGGCGACAATCTCCTAGTCAATGGCCAGCGATATAAGGGGACCCCTGGGCTCTTGGAGCTCATGGTGATGAAGAGGCCGGAGGATTTCGAAATGGACGATCTGGAGGCTTACGGCGATATCCTGAAGAAGACCTATGCGATCTACCAGAATAATAGTGCCCTATCCAAGACCCCCAAGTCCAACCGCAGCTTCAAGTGGAAGGCCATCGTATCCCATATCTATAATGCGCCGAGGCTTTCAAGGCTGGGAATACCGGCGTCCGCAATGAGATCGTAGCCATCCTCGCCGCCCTCCGAAGTAGAAAATATATCGATAATGCCAGATATAAGCGCCTTCATCGTAATATCCTTAAATAAACTATGCTAGTCACGAAGCACGGATATCGCCGCAAATATGTGGTCGGGGGTCGGGGAATTTTCGATTCCGTGAAGATTCTGCTAGGGCTGGGAAGGAAGGCTGCCACCGCCGCCACCAGTGCAGCCATCAAGGGATTGCAGAAGGGTGCCACTAAAGCCGTGGATCATCTGGTGAGCAAGATCCCTTCCAAACCCAAGCCCAAGCTTCCAAGGGTGCCACCAAAGCCGTGGATCATCTGGTGAGCAAGATCCCTTCCAAACCCAAGTCCAAGCTTCCAAGGGTGCCACCAAAGCCGTGGATCATCTGGTGAGCAAGATCCCTTCCAAACCCAAGCCCAAGCTTCCACCAAAAGCCGCCACCATCCTTTTCAAGCACGAGGGGAATATCCATAATCTCATCGCAGGCGCAGGCATCGCACGCGTGCTTTCCTATAGATAAATGACCGAGATGATGAATCTCCTTGAAGACCTAGTCTTCGACGAAAGTATCCAGGAGTACGATTTCAACAAATACCATCCCATTAGAGGGACGCAGCTGAATAGCTCCGGCACCGAGATCCGCCTCAGCATCGAGTCGCAGGATCTCTTCCTCCATTCACCCATAGCTACCTCTTGCTGGAAGGAAGACTCCAGAAAGGTGATGGGTCGGCCTTTGCCGATTCCAATCTCATCTCCCTCATCTCCCTCATCAATAATGCAATGATGTATCTCTTCAAATCCATCACAAGCTTTCCGGGAAGACGATCGAGCATTTGAACGATCCGGGGGTCGCCACCACCATACTGGGCCTTCTCATGTATCTCGACGATTTCTCCAAGTCCCAGGGACTCAACCAGCTATGGGTCAAAGATACGTCCGCAGACGATGCTGCCGATAATCTGGGATTTGCCGCGCGCAAGGCCTACGTCATCGCCAAGCCCGTCAATAAGGGATAAAGCATATCTTCGGCTTTGCCCAGGACTATGAAAAGCTGGTCTACGGATTCAAGCATGAGCTCACTCTCGTCCGCGCATCGGATAATGACGCCATCTTCCGGGATAATACCAATATCAACGATCCTGGCAAGATCGTCCACAGCAATCTCTCATGGTTCGTCCCCCACGTGATGCCCTCCGATGACGAGAAGCTGCGGCTCTATCAAGAGCAAGGTGAAGTTAGATATCGGCTTCCGCATGAGGCAGTGCGATTCCATCGGCGTCCCCGAAAGCCGTGAATTTACCTGGCGTCTCTCCACCCGAAGCAGCCCCGAAAGACCCCGATGGGTGATCGTCACCTTCCAGACCGATAAGAGTAACAATCAAGAAGCCAACCCCGCCATCTTCGATCATTGCCGCGTGAATGATATCTGGGCCACTTTGAATTCCCAGAGATATCCTGCCGTGGGTCATCGTGCCTCCTTCACGAGTCAGAAGATCTCCAGGCTCTATGAGGAAGCCGCCGATTTCCGCTGGAAATTCTTCAATATGGATCATTTGGTGAGTAATCCAGGCATCACCTCGTCGACTTCACCGATCTCCATCCCTCTTCGACGTCTCCATCCAGAGCGAGCGTCTCAAGGACTCGACAATCGACGTCTATATCAAGGTAAGATTCGATCAGAACGTCGCCGCCAATACCCAAGCTTACGCCTTGGTCATCTCCGATCGCATCCTCCAATTCGAATCAGATGGGTGCACGATGAACGTCGTATTTAAGACTGAAGCTGAGCTCTGCTGTAAATAAATGGACAAAATTCATATTCAGCTACTGTTTGCCATCCGACCCGCCGAAGTCTTCGCCATCCTGGTGAGAACCAAAAACCTCCAGACGTACTACGACGGTCTGGAAGATTGAAAGCAGAGACTTGTATCCGCTTTCTACTTCGCCACCTGTAAATAAATGACTGAGCTTCAGCAGATCGCCAATAATACGGCCCCCAAGCGTGGATACTCCCTGGTCATCTCCGGTCGAGGCGGCCGGATCTCCACACGATTACATTAGCCAATCCGTCTGGATCCCTCCAAGAGCTACGAGATGGCCCTGGTCAACCTGGTGACCTACTACTCCTTCCCAAATATTCACGAGAGAAATCGCGTCTTCTCCTACTCCCCCGACGATGGCGCGATCTGGTTCTCCATCGCACTGAAGGTCAGATCCTGCGATATCGATGATATCAATGCCGAGATCCAGAGACGTTTGCGTCAAAATGGTCCCGACGCCAAGATCATAATCGGGGCCAAGCGAGCGACTCAAAGAGGCGTCCTCATCCTACGTTAGCACTACCAAGTAAATTTCGACGTCCCCAATAGCATCCGGACCGTCCTGAGATTCAACGATGAGACCTATATCTACGATCCCAAGACCAATGGATATTTCGAGAGCGAGAGAATCGTAAATATCATCAACGTCAATAGCATCCTGGTGAATAACGATATCATCAATGTAAGCTACGTCGACGGCGTGCAGCAGCCCGTCATCTATAGCTTTTTCCCTAACGTCTCTCCCGGAATGAAGATCGTCCAGAATCCCAAGAATCTGATCTATCTTCCGGTGACCGTGAATACCATCCACTCAATGGAGACGCATATCACCGATCAGGATGGCCTGCCCATCGATCTCCGCAGTGAGCACTTGACCATGTCCTTCCACCTTCGCGAGATATAAATAAATGACGTATTTCGAGTATAGTCTG
Source organism: Modiolus philippinarum (assembly GCA_002080025.1). Classification (NCBI taxonomy): domain Eukaryota; kingdom Metazoa; phylum Mollusca; class Bivalvia; order Mytilida; family Modiolidae; genus Modiolus; species Modiolus philippinarum. Next base: position 6,495 of record MJUU01003313.1, on the reverse strand, counting down.
AACCTGAGCTCGAGCCCGAAGGAGAAGCTCAGACTCGCAGCCAAGCGCAAGCCGTGCCCTGTGAGCATCCACCTCTAGCACGAGAATCTCTCCGGCAATGAATCGTTGCTGCTCACGAATCGGCAGATCCAGAAGATTAATAAGCTTAAGCGGGCCGGCGAAGGAGGAATGATCTTGGAGATGAGCACCAACCCAGCTGAAGCAGAATATGCAGAAAGAGGTCGGATTCCTCCCCATGCTGGGCGGTCTGGTGATGAGAGCCCTCCCCATGGTAACCAAGAGCGTCCTTCCAGCCTTGGGAGTGGGAGCCTTGAGCGGTCTGGGTGGCGTCGCCGAAAATAAGGCCTTGGGGTCTGACTTATACCTCAAGAAGGGTGGCAAGGTCTGCTGCCAGAAGCCTCACGGGAACGGCTTATACCTCTCCCTAGCCCGACTGCCGAAGGCCGTCCAGGATGACGGCTTATATCTAAAGCGCGATGGTAAGCTCTACGACGGCTCCGAATTAATCCTAGGCCCCAATAGCCCCTTCAAGAACGTTCCCCTCCTTGGCATGCTTTTCTAGAGCCCTAGATAAATGACCGATGAAGTAGATGCCAGTTTCGAGGATTTCATGGATTCCGAGGTCCAGAAATATGCCCGCATGCTCCGCATCTATAAGCGACTGGATAAGGCAGTTTCCATTATCCAAGCTGCGGCCTCCATCAGCAGTCTGTTGCTTACCAGCGGCACCGTGGGATCAGCTTTGACCGGGGTCGGTGTCGCGGCTTCCGCACCCCCCCCCCCTTTGGATCACTCACTTGCCTGAGTGCGACGACCACCCTAGCACTCTCGCTGATTGCCAAACGAATCGCCAAGAAGAAGAAGAAGCACCGCGATACTCTCCGCTTGGCCAGATCCTATCAGTCTCAGCTCCCGGGTGAAGAGGGTGCGCCTGCCGTCTGCCTGAAGAATTATTACGATTGAAAGCATCGCTTGCGCTAGCCCTCGCCCCCTTTCAGCGAAGATCTAGCCAAGCATTCCAAAAGCCCCAACTGATCCCCATCCCTCAAAATATCTTTTCCGAAGGGTTTCCCCCATCAGAAAGGATTCTCCCCACGCCCCCTCAAATCACCACTTCAAAGTCGAAGTAGTCGTGCCCACTTCATCCCATAAATATCAATCTTAACAGGTGCCACTTTTTCCGCGGTATTCGCTGCAATTTCCGGACCATCCTACTGCACGTCCAGACCTTGGTTTCTACCCCTTTCCCCTCCAGCGTCAGAATCATGCCGTCCCCATACTAGCTTTTCGTCTCCTTGACCCCCATCACTTGAAATATTTCTCAGGGCAGGTCGCGCCACCTCAGAATCGGCTCGCGTCTGGCCTCCCTTTGAGCCTGTGCCCTCTTTCTCACTTCGTCGTCGCTCTCTTCCTTCAAGGGATCTATCACTCGGAAATGCTGGAGCGTCTTTTGAGAAGATTCGGAATTCATGATTTATTGGGTTTCGAAATTTTTTAATCTATTTTGGTTGGTTCTTGCCTCCCAGCACTTTTCAGCAGAAAATACTCGCTCAAGACCCATTTGCATCCCGGGGCCGGGGACCGGAATTTTATGCAGGATTTCTGCTTGAAAATGGCTTTGTGGCAGAATTGTCATTTTCTAACTACTACCCTGGATTGACTTACTGATAGTGTGACGGGTGCATGCTTACCCTTCCGGACCACCTGATGTCACTCCATGTTTTCATGGGAGTTCACGCTATGAGTGCTTTAGTTCTTAATGTCGTCTTTTGACTGTCTTACGTCCTTGTTTTGTCTTTTTTTTTCTCTGTTGCCGTTTTGCCATGTCTTTGGACATTGATTTTTTTGTGAGCATCACTTCCCCTTGTTCCTTTAGTATTCTACTGCCCTTTTTATTTTGATTGAGTTTGCAAAATGCATGTATTGTCTCTGCACCGAAGAGTGAAAAATTGTAATGGAAATGTGATAATTAAAATCAGTTTGACTCAAACTTTGGTAATTCTGTAATCGAGTTACCACTCTCCATATTCGTGACAAATTACTAGTAAAAAGCAATTACATGTACGTGTATAATAAATCCGGAGATCAAATTAAATTTATTCACCTTCTGCATGTTTTCTGTTTAAAGTTAAAAAAACATGCCAACATGCGAAATAGGTGGTACATTCTTGCATCTAACTTGTTCGTTTTCGTCTTCAATGTCCATACAAAACAAATCTTGCACCATGCTTTCCATTTGACTTTCCGTAATCTTTTCCTATGTGAAAAAAAATGTATTGATTAATTAATATTTCTCATTTTTAATAGAATACATATTGTTAAAATTGAATGATCAAGTATCAACAACTGAAAATGAAGTTGCCAATTTAATGACTGATACCAATAGCATTTATATTTGTCTGTTATTTGATGTCGAACTGATCATCTGCAAGAAATACATTTTCCAGTTACTTCGGTATTAAGTTATTATATGTTGTTCTCTAATTTCCATCAAATTTAAACAACGTCTGGCCGGTGTGAAAAAATATTTCTCATCTCTAGAGAGAGAAATTCACGGGAAATTTTACGCGAAAAATACTCGGAACAGAATCCTTTGTGTTTTACATTAGGTCATTAGAGACATATTTTATACAACTTAATGAAATTTCTCTCACCTTGTTAAATAAATTTTCAAATGTTTAAAAATTTGGAAAGCCTCTCCTTCCAACATTTGCAAAATTTATTTAACTCAATGTGATAAATTTCATAATTAACTTCGTTCTCGTTGTAGAAACTATATTTCAGGTCAAGTCGAAGTAAATGGACGCCATCTAGTGTCGATTGTTTACAAATGCCCTGCCCCTGACGTTTCTGATTGTTACACGTTGTCTTTTATGACGTTATGGTGGTTATGACGTTAAAATTTCACTGCTGGAGGCAAATATGGGGGAGCAAAATCGGCACGACAAATTAAGTTTCCTATGTTCAAATATAGAGCAAGCCACTTAAATAAAAATTGATGGGTGTTCTATGGAACACATGTATCGCCTTGCACTAAAGAGGAGCCATTTTATTTTTGGCCAAGTGAACCTCTAAAATCTGTTGAATCAAAATTTTAAGTATTAGTCCATGGGCTGGAATAACCCCCGTGCACCCCCCCCCCCCCC
>MJUU01003306.1:6387-19702 GCA_002080025.1 Modiolus philippinarum | reverse complement strand
CCCCCAAAAAAAAATTTTGCCCCCACCAAAAAAAATTAACCCCCGAAAATTTTTTTAATAGAAAAAAAAGAAAATTGATTTTTTTTTCGAAAAAGGGTATGTGATAAAGGGTAAGCCATGCTATAAAGGGCATGCAATAAAGGGTATGACGTCATAGTGTGAATACGGAATGAACGTCAAGCACTGTATCACATATTCAAAACGTCTGTATTTATTACTAAACATATGATAAATATAAATTATAAAGGGAACCTCTGCTCATATTTTTTGAAAGGGTGTCTGATATTCCTCAGAAATCTTAAATGGGGGTTCGTTTAGGAAACTTGTATCTCACTCTGCGAACACATTTACAGCTTGTTATTATTATTCTTGTCGCATTGGAATATGTCTGGGCTAGAACTCAGATATTTTTCATTGATCCGATCTTAAAAAACGCTTTTCAGGAACATGCATGAAATCAAAATCTAGTCTATGAACTTCCAAAATGCCACCGCTGCTATGAAAACCGCAAAAAGGGCGGGAAATCGAAAATAGATCTCGAAGACCACGCATCAGATTTGAATGAAACTTAAGTAGGAACATAGATACCAATGGAAGGTTTTAGGTTTTCAAAATGTCACCGTTGCTACGGAAACAGCAAAAAAAAAAGACAGAAAATTTACAAAATTATTTGACGATTTGCCCGGTGGCATATCTCGGTGATTACCTATCAGATTTTAATGAAACTCAGCAGGAACATAGATACGACGGTTGCGGTGGAAACAATAAAAAAGGCGCTAAATTCAAAGTGTTGGAAACTGCATGAAAACTTACAGAAAGGTCGTTAAGCATACAGGGAATATTTTTGTCGAAGAATTTCAAAATTGTTGCTTTTGAAATGACAAAAAATTTGAAAATTTAAAGTGCTCATTATTGTATAAAAACTTACAGAAAAGTTATATAGCATGCAAGGAATTTTTCAAAATGGTGACTGTTGGTATGGGAATAGCAAAACAGGCAGGAAGATTAAAAATGTTTAGAATTGAACAAAATGTTATAGAAAGTTTGTGAGTATATTTGGGAATTGGTTTTTATGGTTTCTAGTCTCAAACAGATTCAAAAGCCTTCTGTATTTTTCTTGGGAGAGCAGTCTCACTGTGGTAGTATATAAAGGCTTAATTTCTTGCCTCTACCCATTTCTTCCATTTTCAGGTATTAGTGGCAATAAAAACTCATTGCCCTTGTTGTCCTTCCTTCTTTATTTCTTTCTTCTTTAACTTATATATATAATTTCAAAGATATTAAATTTGTTTTCGTCCTGATATAACTGAAATATTGCTCCCTTGGCCGTTAAATTCTAACTTATCAATCAATCAATCAAAATAGTGACATTTGTAATGACGACTGAAACCAGAGGCTCCCAGAAGGCCAGTATCGCTGACCTGGCTTTCAATTGTTACAATTAAGCTAACATTCATTGTAAGTTATACAATTGATCTTCAGTCTCTCAAACTTTGGTAGCTCAAACACCAACAATCTCTTGAACTGTATCATGTTTTACTATATTTCTTTGTTGGGTTTCTTTGACCTAAAGTTGTTGCCAAGGACCACTTTCAACACAAGTTATGAAGTCAAGACTTCATTTTGTAAATGGCCATCAACGAACAATTTTAAGTCGCAAAATCAATATCTATTTCAATGAAATCGGACAATGTTGCATTTCCCCGCCTTTTTTGGCAGCCATATTGAAAACGGCAGTCAACAAACAATTTTCAACACCAGTTTGAATTCACAACATCAAAATCTATTTTAAAACCAAATTTTATTGAAATTGAACAATGTTGAACTTTCCCGCCTTTTTTGGCAGCCATATTGAAAATGGCAGTCAACAAACACCGGTTTTGATGTCCACTTTGATACCAAATTTCATTGAAATTGGACAATGTTGAATTTTCCTGCTTTTTCTGGTGGCCATTTTGAAAATGGTGGTCGACGAATAATTTTCAACATCAGCTTTGAAGTTGGGACATCAATACCTATTTGGAAACCAAAATTCATTCAAATCGGACAATGTTAAATTCCCGCCTTTTTTAGTGGCCATTTTCAAAATGGCGGTCAGCGAACAATTTTCGACACCAAATTTGAATTCGCAACATTCGCAACATCTATTATGAAACCAAATTTTATTGAAATCGGACAATGTTGAAATTTCCCGCCATTTTGAAAATGGTGGTCAGTAGTGGCATAAGGAGGACTCTGCCGCACTATGCAAAAATCCTGCATAAAATCCCTACCTCGAGGGCCAAATGCAAACGGACGGCATTCCTATTGAGCATAGGGTAAATACAAGAATGGCATATGTATTCGGTGATAGACAAGTCGTCCCACAGGAAAGTGGGGATCAGGACACCTTAAAGAGAGGTGTGCCGACGTCCGAAATTGAAATAAATAAAGCTATGGCATCCAGAAGAAATAAGATGGATCAGATCCAGGATTTCTTTCTGGAGAATGAAGAAGATTCGGAAGATAGCACACCCACCCCCACCCCCACTACCTCCAAAAGGCAGCATCAGTGCTGCAATGCCCCCAACCTGGTGCAGATGGATGAACACACCCAGCAGTGTCAAAATTGTGGGATGAAGCAAGTCCAGCGATTTGAGCATCAACGAAGGGAGCAGAAGACAACCTGCGGCTACCCACTCAAGAGGAAGAAAGGGCAGTTCTGCAAGAGCAAGCCCGGGAAGGATGGTCTCTTGCTAAGAATCGTGGCCTCACCAAGTACTCTCACCTCAAGAGGGATAATCTTAATCAGCTGGTCGAAGAAGATATCAGAAATTCCCAGTCGAGGATGAGATCAAGGTCACTGATAGGCGGGAAGCCTTGGGTGGGGTATTTGGCACGGTCGTTATTGAACCCTTGAAGCCGCACGACGGGGCCACATCACCACCATCTCCAAATGCTCTCGCCCAAAAGAAGAGGTTGAAAGTGGAAATACTTCTCCACGTGGAGATGGTGAAGACCAACCCCGCGACGGGTGAAAATATCTACGCCAATCAAACATTCCGATCGGCCTTTAGGGTAATCATGGAGTCGTCCGACCTCGAATCGGAGATTGATTTCATTACGGAGAAGATCAAGGATAGTATGACCAAGTTCATGCGTGAAGGGAGTGGATGGACCTTTGGGAAAGTCGAGAAGCTAGAAATCCACCTCAACCAATTTAAGCCTCTCAAGGGGCAGATCCTTCTTACCAACCCCATCGTTTCTCACGAAAAAGAAGGCGATGATCGCTGCTTTCAGTGGGCAGTGCTGGCAGCCCTCTTCACCATGAAGAAGTCGATCAGAAATCCACCAACCGCGTATCTCAGTACAAAAAATGGGAAGATGAGCTAAAATTCGAAGGCATTGACTTCATAGTCTCGCTCAAGGCGATCGATAAGTTCGAGAGGCAGAATTTCATCATCAACGTCAACGTCAACGGATATGGCTCCGATGGTGTAAAGATCTATTCCCTCAGGATCTCCAAGAATACGGGTCTCACTCACGTAGATCTCCTCTTCTTGACCGATGAAGACAAGCAGCACTACTGCTGGATCAAGGGGCCTTTCACGTCTTTTGACGTCTCAAGAAACCGGTCACAAAGAGTCACTCTTCTTCTGCCGCAGATGCCTCAACCATTTTTCCAGGCAAGATATCTTGGACAAGCACATGGAATATTGCAGTTAGAAAGAGGCCGTCAGGATCGAGATGCCAGTAGAAGGGACCACGTTAGACTTCTGCAACCACGAAATGATGATGAGAGTCCCCTTCGCGATTTACGCGGATTTCGAGTGCTTCATGGAGAAGCCTCCTACACACTCCTACACAGCCTACCAGCTTCAGCGACCATCAGGCTTCTGCTATTACGTCAAGTACGCTCATGGAGACTGCAAAGATCGGGTCATCTATTGCGGTGAGGATGCAGCCAAGGAAGTGCAGACCATTGGTAAGCTATAGAAGGAGAATAAGCTCATGGTGATGACGGAGGAATTATCATCTCGATCGCCTTCGCGGAAGCCACCAAGTGCTCCATCTGTGACCAGAAGCTGACCACTACTATCTTACTGGGAAATATCGTGGCGCAGCACACAACGAGTGCAATCTGAACTTCCAGCTCCCAAAGCACGTCCCCATCTTCTTTTCAAAATTTGAGTGGGTATGATTCCCACATCTTCGTCAAGGAGCTTGGATTCTCTGAGGGTAAGATCGAATGCATCCCCAATACTGATGAGCTTCTCCAAGAAGGTGGGAGATCTGGAAAGGAGATTCTTCGATTCGCTACGCTTCACGCTCAGCCCGCTGGATAAGCTAGCAAAGAATCTCACCCCCGACCAATTCAAGACCGTGAAGACAAGATTTGGCGATAACCAAGAGCTGATGATTCGAAAGGGGATATTTCCCTACGATTATATGGATGGACCGACCAAGCTGGAAGAGACTCAGCTCCCACCCAAAGAAGCCTTCTACAGCACACTCTCCGGGGAGAGCATCACCGACGAAGACTACGCGCACGCTTAGAAGGTCTGGGAGACCTTTGAATGCAAGACCCTACGAGATTATCACAATCTCTACCTAGAAACTGACGTCTTGCTGCTCACCGACATCTTCGAGAAATTTAGGGATATCTGCCAGACTCACTATGGGCTTGAAACCTGCCCACTACTTCACATCGCCCGGATTGTCTTACGACGCTGCCCTCAAAACCAGTGGGCAAAGATTGGAGCTTCTCTCCGATCAAGACATGCTGCTAATGTTCGAGAGGAGCACCAGAGGAGGGGTCGCCATGATCTCTCATCGCCACGCTCGGGCCAATAACCCCTACATGACCGACTACGACGCTTCTCAGCCTACCAAGCATCTCACCTACCTTGACGCCTATAATCTTTACGAATGGGCGATGTCACAGACTCTTCCCACAGGAGATTTCGAATGGGTGGAGCCTGAGGAGATCGATGAGATTCTCAGCTATCCCGACGAATATGGGGCCATGGTAGAATGCGATCTCGAATATCCGAAGGATCTTCACGACGCCCACAACGCCTACCCTCTCGCGTCAAAGACCGTGGAGATCGACAAAGTCCGCAAAGTCCGCAAGCTGGTGCCTCATCTAGGCAAGCGTGAGAAATACGTCCTCCACTATCGAAATCTGAAGATGTATCGGGAGAGGGGAATGAAGCTCATCAAAGTCAATCGGACGCCTCACCACCTAGCAAAAAATCCATCGACTGATGAATATCATCTGGAGCCATCTCCATCAGATCTACGCCGAGCAGATCAACAAGATCGCGCTCTCCGCCAAAGACGACAAGCGTCACATCCTCCCCGATGGCATCAGCACCCTCGCCTACGGACACTATCGAATCACCCATGGCTAAGCACGACATCCTCCTCCCCCACCAGCCCCTCTCGAATCTAGATTTAGTTGGAAGCTGCCAAAGATCTTCATATCCCCTATTTCAGAGGGGTATTCATGCGCAATACCCCACCACCCACCCCACGTCCCATTGAATGTGGCATCTTCAATCATGACGATCGCGATGGCCCCGGCACGCACTAGACGTGCTGGCATAAGCGCGAAGGACAAAAAAGTCTACTTCCATCCCTACGGCCTACACCCACCCAACGAGATCGTCCACTATCTGAGACCGGAAACAGGCGTCACGGTGACGTGGCCTGCGGGCACTTTTGCTTGCACATCTTGAAGCCTCTTTCGGAAGGTCGGACGCTCGAGGAGGTCATCTTCGACCTATAGATAAATGGATAAATTTGGATCTCACTCGAGGAAGCGCATACCCGTATGGCGGATGCTTTAGGATCTCGATATGAACGATTATCGCATCACCACTCTGGGATTGCCGCGGGATAGCTCGGACGCCATGACGAAGAAATGGGTCAATCAGCAGCTGAAAGAAGGTATGAAAGGCATGGACGAGCTAGATTCGGAATTAAAGCAGATGCAGATGACCATCAAGCGGATGCAAAGGGAGTATGAAGCATCCATCAAAGACCTTACCAAGAAGCTGCTGATCAAAGTCGATAAGACGGAATACGTCTCGACCAATGGCGGTTTGATGACTACGAATCTAGATAAGCAAGGGCATGGGATCCACAATCTGCCAGAAGGGACCCGAGCAGACGAGCCAGTCACCAGGGGATGGTATGCTAAAAATTGGCAGGAGCAAGCAGCAAATATGCAGACCAGGATGGGCGCCTTAAATGAAAAGGTTAAGACCAGATTGGATGACCTAGATGAAAAAATTAAGTCTCCCAGTAGGTCCAAGCGAGGCTTCGAAATTGAGAATGTAGTTGAATCCGCAAAAGTCGCCATTGAAGCTATACATGAGAAAATAGCGCGTCATCACCCAGATCCACCTATCCCGACTGCAGATAAGGGAGTAGTCGAAATCTCCCCTTTCCCCACCCCTGACGCCCCCCACTCTTTTTGGTCTCTCTCTTTCGAGGTTATTGCCAGGCGGACTCTTTGACCCATGAATTGAAAGACTTAGGGTATCTCAACCACTTCACAAAGATTTCCTTGACCCCATCCCTGGTTCGCCGTCGCAAGACTTTCTCGATGCGAAAGACGTCCTGGTCGGTGCGCTGGAGCTCGGGCTCGTAAAAGGATCCTTCGATTTCCTCACCCTTGTAGTCTTTGAGACGATAGGTGGGCGGCTGCGTCGCTAGGGCCTTGGTGATGGTGCATTTCCACGAGCATGCGATTGAGCATTTTATTCCAGAGCCTAGTGCCTGACGCAGCGATGAATTGGGACTTCTGGGAGCCGCAGACGGCACAGGTTTCAACCTTCTGCAGCCTCCAGTAGCTTGCCACCACCTCGCTCAAGCCTTTCGTCCCCGTCTTCTTCTTGCATTTCAAGCAGAATCACCTTCTCCTCCCGCAGCGATCCGTCCCCGAAAGCCGTGAATTCACCTGGCGCCTCTCCACCCGAAGAAGCCCCGAAAGACCCCGACTGGTGATCGTCGCCTTGCAGACTGATAAGAGTAACGATCAAGAAGCCAACTCCGCCATCTTCGATCATTGCCGTGTGAATGATATCTGGGTCACTTTGAATTCCCAGAGATATCCTGCCGTGGGCCATCGCGCCTCCTTCATGAATCAGAAGATCTCCAGGCTCTATAAGGAGGCCGCCGATTTCCGCTGGAAATTCTTCAATATGGATCACCTGATGAGCAATCCAGGCATCACCCCCGTCGACTTCACGGATCTCCATCCCCTCTTTGTATTCGACGTCTCCAAGCAGAGCGAGCGCCTCAAGGACTCAACGATCGACGTCTATATCAAGGTGAGATTCGATCAGAACGTTGCCGCCAATACCCCAGCCTACATCCTGGTCATCTCCGATCGCATCCTCCAATTCGAATCCGATTGTCAGAAGATGAGCGTCGTCTTCTTAAGCTGAGCTCTGCAGTAAATAAAAGGACAAAATTCATATTCAGCTACTGTTTGCCATCCGACCCGCCGAAGTCTTCGCTATCCTTGTGAAAGCTAAAAACCTTCAGAAGCACTACGACGGCCTGGAAGATTGGAAGCAGAGACTGGTATCCGCTTTCTACGTCGCCACCTGTAAATAAATGGACAAATCACTTTTGCGAAAAATCGCCACCAATACCGAGCCCAAGCATGGGTTCTCCTTCATCGTCTCTCGCGACGATAGTCAGATTTTGACCCGCTTCAAACCCACCCCTCCGACTGCGCGAGGAGAAATCTTACGAAATGGCCCTCGTGAACCTGAGACCTACTACTCCATCCCCAATATCCATGCTGGAAATAATTCCTTCCGCTATTCCCCAGAGGAAGGTGCCAACTGGTTTCCCCATCGCCCTGAACACTGGCTCCTATGGCATCGACGATATCAACGTCGAGATTCAGCGACAAATGAAGCTCAGCAAGCATAAGGCTGAGATCCCTCTCTGAGACTCTGAGAGCTACGCTCACCCTCGCCAGAAGCTAACAAGTGGATTTTGATGTGCCCAATAGCCTGAATACGGTGCTTGGATTCGATGCCCGAAGGTATACCTATGGCCGACGTACGAATGGATACGTAGAGGGTGAGCATATCGTCGATATCATCAGCATCAATAGCATCCTCGTGAATAGTGATATCATCCAAGGCAGCTACGTCAACGGCACCCAGCAGTCCACCATCTATAGTTTCTTTCGCTGGGTCGATCCAGGTATGAAGATCATCCAGACCCCTAAGAATCTGATCTACTTACCCGTGACCATCAATCAGATGCAAACCTACCTCACCGATCAAGACGGCCGCCCCATCGATCTGCGAGGAGAGCATCTCACAATTCGCTTTCATCTGCGTGAGGTATAAATAAATGGATTATCAAGAGTACGGTCTCAACTTGAGGGAAGGGTCAGGTAGAGAAGATTCAGCGTGCGGCAAAGAAGGGTTGCCCCGTGAGCGTCCGATTGCTGCATGCCAACCCATCTGGTGGGCAAAAGATGTTCCTCACTCAACGTCAGATTCAGCGCATCACCAAGCTTTTGCAGAGTGGTAAGGGTGGTATGGTCTTGGAGATGAGCCCGAAACAGGTGAGGCATAACTTAAAGGAAGGTGGATATCTCCCCATGCTTGCAGGTTTCGCCTCTGCTGCGCTACCTATGCTAGCCAAAACCGTGCTGCCTGCTTTGGATGTGGGTGCCTTGAGCGGTTTGGGTAGCCATCCAAAAAGCCGTGGGATCCGGATTATATCTCAAGAAGGGTGGAAAGGTGTGCTGCGTTAAACCCAAGGGTCGTGGTCTACATCTCAGCCAAAGTACTTTGGACAATACTTACGGTGATGGATTGCACTTGAAGAGTGGAAGTCGGCTCTACGATGGTAGTGGATTGATCCTTGGCCCCATTAGCCCCTTTAAGAGTATCCCCCTGCTAGGCATGCTTCTCTAGATAAATGGATGAAGTGGATGCCAGTCATATCGAATGCCTGGAAGAGGAGCTCATCTCAGAAATCCAGAGATATGAGCATGCGTTGAAGATCTATAACCGCTTGGATAAGGTCGTCTCCTTTGCCCTGGGCGCTTGCTCCATGAGCAGTCTTATGACCAGTGGCACGATGGGATCTGCTCTGACCGGTGTGGGTGCTTTGGCATCCATTCCCCTGGGCTCCCTCGCCTGTCTATGTGGTACGGGAAATATTGTCCTGTCCTTGATCTGACGTCGAGTCGCTAAGAAGAAAAAGAAGCACCGCAATACCGTGCGACTAGCCAAAACATATAAATCCCAGCTTGCAGGTGAAGACGGTGCTCCTGCAATCTGCTTAAAAAATTATTACCATGAAAAAGACCAGATGCGTCAACCCTCACCAAACTTTAGTGAAGCTTTGACCAATCATATTAAAAAATGAAAAATTAAAAGAGCAAAAGGCCCTTGTTTGAGGAGGACATTTCAGGCGCCTGTCGAGCTCGTCTTCCTTATCTACTAGTAGGCCTACTATCATTCTACTTTCTCAGGCGTCTGCCGAGCTCGGATTTTATCCATCTTTCTTATCTCACTTTCTTCAGACGCTTTCTGAGCTCATCTACTTTCTACTGTCCTCCTCAACTTCATATTCCCTATAGCTGCCCGTTGCTCTTTATGGGCTGAATACTGCCATCATTATTTTTTTCTATTAATTCTATGTATTTTTCATATTGAAATTTTATGGAATGATGGTCTCCTGCACCCTAAACCCAATCCGACCTAACGTCAGGAGATTCGAACCCATGTCTTATATCTTGACGTTTTGTGAGCAACGGGTCAGCCATAGGGACTGTCTGGCCAGACAACGATAATATGCTAATTTCTGATCTTCGCTGATGAAGTCGTCACCTCCATCTTGGGAGATTTCGACGAATCCATTGTGTGCAAAAGACATAATTCTTGTATTTACCTTATGCTCAATAGGAATGCCGTCCGCTCGAGGTATTAATTTTTATGCAGGATTTTGGAACAACGTTTTTATTGTTGTTCTTCATCATGAAGTCAACGCAAGACCATTAACACTAAATATTTAGTAGAATTAAATGCAATTTATCTTTAACGTCAGCAATTTTACATGTAGTACTTTTTAACAGTTCAGGTAAATTGCGCATTACATGATCTTCAGGATCAGATGTAAAATAAACACTTTGTACGGACAAAATCCCGATTGTTACAATCTGTTACTGTTAAAATCCAAAATACTGATGTTTAAATGCCAGAATAGGTGCATCCTGATGACTTACTTTTTTGTAAATAACATAATACAGAAGTCGCTGTTTATTTGAATTCTGTATAAAGCTCATTTCGACAACTGATGTCTCTATCAGTGCAACCATGAATTCAGTTCTCTTATATCATGTAAACCTTTCCATTTCGATTCCACATTTGCTGAATCTCCAGGACAAGTATTCCGATAGATAATAGGGATACTTACTGTGCATCGTCCTCTAAAATTTAATCTGATTCTAAGCTTTTTGGATGTTCCCGCCCCTTTTCCGTTTCTAGTGAAAAGGACCCATTTCGAAAAAATGCATCTGTATTGGGGATTCTATATCTGAGGAACTACTGAGAGGAATTAGTTCATATTTTGTATAAAATGTTCAATAAGATGAAAGGAAGGAATCTATGCGACAAAAAATAAAATTCTAAATGGTCGCCCTTTCCAAGATGGCCACAGAAATACAAAGAAAGTCAGACTTTGTTCGATTTCAACGAAAATCGATTTTCAGGTAGATTTTGAGGCTGCGAATCTGATGGAATCATCGAATTGGTGGTCTGGGGTGAAATCGGCTGTTGCTCGCAATTGCAAATCTAGTTTTTATTCCGCTTCTTGTTATTAAGCCTCCCAAACGAAGTTTTTATTGCATTTTATGATTATATCTCCATACATCCATTTCACAGTCTCGTCCGGATGGCCTTGTCCGAAGCAGATCTCAGAGACCATTAAACCTAGAGGATTCAAACTTGCTGGTACATTTATATTAGCCCTATATATCTAGATGTGAAATCATCCAAAATTTGATTTTTACTCTGAGTCTTTTTGTGTATTTATTTTTTAGCAATTCACCACACAGAGGGGAGGGTTTGGATCCAATAAAATGAGTTTTAACCCCACCGCAACTTTTACGCTTGTCCCAAGTTAGAAATATGTTGGTCATGGGCTTGTCATTGTTTTCTTATAAAATTTTAGTTTCTTGATATTTGGGTTATTGGATGTGGTTTGTTTCCATTGATTAATTACCTTTTTTACCTATTTCGGGCCATTTAGGGCTTGCTATATGGTGTGAGGTTCCTCAACTGTGTTGAAGTCCGTACGGTGACCCCTAGTAGATGCTTTGTTTTGGTTCGTTTTGACCTGGATATGGGATGTTGTCTCCATGACATTTACCCCATTTTCTTACTTTTTCATACTATTGATCATTGTATTTTCATTACAGAGGTAAGCATTATCTAGGAAATATGGAGAAACCCCTCCATTTTTTTTAATCTTTTTATTTTTTGAAACGGGCATGTTTGTAATGGATAATGGAGCACTTAATTGCCATAGAAACCAAGCTTAAAACCTATAATATTGAGAAAATCGAGTTTTTTGGTGTATCTTATGGTTTGATGTCCACTTTATGTATAAATTATAAAGGGAACCTCTGCTCATATTTTTAAAAGGTGTCTGATATTCCTCAGAAATCTTTTAGGAAACTTTGTGTTTCGCTCTGCGAACACATTTACAGCTTGTTCAGTAAGCACAAAAGGAATATTTTTGTCATAGAATTTCAAAATGGCGATCGTTGCTTTTGAAATGACAAAAAAATTGAAAAGTGCTCATTATTGTATAAAAACTTACAGAAAAGTAATATATCATGCAAGGAATTTTTCAAAATGGTGACTGTTGGTATGGGAATATCAAAACTGGCAGGAAGATCAAAAATGTTTAGAATTGAGCAAAACGTTATAGAAGTTTTGTAAAGTATATTGGGAATTGGTTTTTATGGTTTCTAGTCTCAAACAGATCAAAAGCCTTCTGTATTTTTCGTGGGAGAGCAGTCTCACTGGGGTAGTATATAAGGCTTAATTTCTTGCCTCTACCCATTTCTTCCATTTTCAGGTACTAGTGCCAATAAAAACTCACTGCCCTTGTTGTCCTTCCAACTTTATTTCTTTCTTATATATATAATTTTAAAGTTGTTAAATGTGTTTTCCTCCTGATATAACTGAAATATTGCTCCCTGGTCGTTAAATTCTAACTTATCAATCAATCAATCAATCAAAATGTAATGACGACTGAAACCATAGGCTCCCAGAAGGCCTGTATCGCTCACCTGGCTTTCAATTGGCACAATTGCTTAACATTCATTGTAAGTTATCCAATTGATCTTCAGTCTCTCAAACTTTGGTAGCTCAAAACACCACCAATCTCTTGAACTGTATCATGTTTTACTATATTTCTTTGTTGGGCTTCTTTGACCTAAAGTTCTTGCCAAGGACCACTTTCAACACAAGTTATGAAGTCAAGACTTCATTTTGTAAATGGCCATCAACGAACAATTTTAAGTCGCAAAATCAATATCTATTTCAATTAAATCGGACAATATTGCATTTCCCCGCCTTTTTTGGCAGCCATATATTCATGAAAATGGCAGTCAACAAACAATTTTCAACACCAGTTTGAATTCACAACATCAAAATCTATTTTAAAAGCAAGTTTTATTGAAATCGGACAATGTTGAATTTTCCCGCCTTTTTTGGCAGCCATATTGAAAATGGCAGTCAACACCGGTTTTGATGTCCACTTTGATACCAAATTTCATTGAAATCGGACAATGTTGAATTTTCCTGCTTTTTGTGGTGGCCATTTGAAAAATGGTGGTCGACGAATAATTTTCAACATCAGCTTTGAAGTTGGGACATCAATACCTATTAGGAAACCAAATTTCATTCAAATCGGACAATGTTAAATTCCCGCCTTTTTGGTGGCCATTTTCAAAATGGCGGTTAACGAACAATTTTCGACACCAAATGTGAATTCGCAACATGAACATCTATTATGAACCAAATTTTATTGAAATCGGACGATGCCATTTTGAAAGTGGTCAACGAACAATTTCCATCACCAGTTTTGAAGTCGCCACAGAATGGCAAACATTTTATCAAGTTACACTTACCCTTTATCTTTACCTTCTATAGTTTTGGAAATAAAGGATGAAAAATATGACAATTTTGAAAATTCTATGAAAAAAAGGCAATAACTCCTACAAGAGTTTTTCGATTTTCTTCAAAATTCAGGGTGGGTAGATCTTGTTATGCTAAAC
>MJUU01003303.1:43049-53601 GCA_002080025.1 Modiolus philippinarum | reverse complement strand
ACTATCTCTAGTGGATAAAATATGGTAATGAACGGAATCTTGTGGTGTTATCTATATTTATGCAACATCGGTATTTTTTGTATTTTATCTGTTTTCAGTAACCAATGTCCTAATGACATTGATGTACATAGAGAAGTCTGAAACAATTTTGTTAAAATGTTATACCTTTATTTATGCGTACAGAAACCACAAACTCCATTGCAGTTTAAGCTGTTGTAACGGAATCTGTAGATGCATTATAGTAAACTTGTTTCACTGTTGCCAGTGTATAAAGTACACAATGTCTGTAGACCAGTTGTGTGGTATGCTTTTACAACAGTTATAATCGCTTTTGGTTCTCATGCTTCAGTGATTAAATATTTGAAGAACCACCAGTGTTTTGATAAAGTATTGGGTAAGTCATTAAGTGTTGGAAATGCAGATAATCAAATAAGATCGTACAATATTTAAGTTATATTCCATTCAACAGTTTCTAATTGTGTCGCAAATTTCTATGTATATTCCGGGTGCAATGACTTAAATCAATAAACATATGCACCAATTTGACAGTACTTTCATTGGCGAGATATTTGCCTGGAAATTAAAGAAAAGATCATCGAAAAAGTATTCTATGCGTGCTGTTGTTATGGTTTTGTTAACAATAAATATACTGAAAAAATCAGGTTCATGCTATAAACGTTATGCATGGACACACATAATTCATTAAAACGTAATTACAATATATCTGATGTTAATACATTGTATTATTTTAATTCTAGATTATTAATAGAAAGTACATCGTCTATGTAGTGGAAGATGAATGTTAATCCTAATTTGACTACATACAAGTAAAGATTAGAGATAAGATGACAGATAACCAAACACGATTTGTTGCTTTTAATATGAGTGTCCAGTTTATATAGATATACTTTACTTCAGTTGTCATACAGTGCAAATACGAACCACAAATTATGGCTGAAAACAAAATGAATTCAACTGTTTGTCTAATTATCCATCTATAGAAAAATAGACTGCGTTGTTAATATGAAACAACGGCAGTAGAATACCAAAGGAACAAAGTAGTGGTTTGTCCATAGACATGGTCAAAACCAAACACAGAAAACATTGACGTTGGACAGCTACAAAGCACAACATTCAAAACCACGGCACTCACAGTGTTAACTCCCATGAAACTGACTTTAGGTGACGGAAGGCATAGCATGACCTGCTTTGTTAACAGTACCCGTCACAATCTAGGTGAGTCTATCTAGGAAAAAGTCAAAATCGGTGTAGTAAAATCCCTGTAGACGTGAATCTATCTAGCTTTCATTTGGGACACTGACACGACATATAGGGAATATAATTTTTTGAGGGATGAAATAACAAAATGCTGAACAAATCCCCGACTTAGTTGCTTTTGGGATAGTGTTTTTGCTTTGTTAAAAAAATCACTGTACAAACCACATGCTCGACAGCAGCAAATCAATTGTGAAATGTCCACACGATAGGCTGGACAAGTGGTAGATATATTGCTGCTAAGAAAGGGAAAGTTCACAATTGGGAATTCAAAAATATCGCGTTGGTCATATAGCTTAATTTTATCGGTAATTTGTATGAATTCACTCACTTTGATTTACAAAGTTTGACATTCTCAGTATCACCAAACTGGACACTATCACGAAAATATCGGGTCACTGGCGGGTTGCTATTTCTGATATGTTTTGGTACTATTTATCGTGTTCAAACGCATAATACGTTGCATGAAGAATGTATATATATTATTGCAATAAACAATAGATTAATTGTGCTAAAAAGAAATTTCACCTTATTTCTAATTATCATAGAGTTCTATTTATTATTTTGTGAATTACCGATAAAAGAACCATAGGACATTTTGTTTTTGATAAGGACTTTATCACGGCGTAGCGAATCAAGCTCGCCCTAACGGGCTCACTAAATACTGGCCGTGATAAAGTTCTTCTCATCAAAAACAAAATGTCCTTTATTCCCTATTTAAACATCTATCTTCGTCAATATACAAAAAAGATTTAGGTATGAAACTGAAGTAGGTGTTTCAGATTTTTTTTAATTTCAAGCTCATTGGAATAGATCTGATGTAAATATTCCTTGAATTTTTGGTTATTAAGAGAAAGTACATCATCTATGTAGCGAAAGCTGAAATTAAAGCAATGAGCTTACAGTCATTTTATAGTTAGCTCGATCAGTGTGGCTGACAGACATAAAGTCAGTCTACAACTTTACCTACTGGACTAATAATTGGTCTTCATTACCTTTTGTGGACTAATTTTTATCTTTAGAAATGTATTTAGTATCAGATCATCTAACACGTAATTCGTTTGTTTGGTCATATAATCCCTAACACCTTAATTGAAATTCATCTAGTAACACTTGATTTGTCAATTAATTTTTTTGTTTAGTTTTAATCCAATCAAATATATGTATAATCATTTATCTTTACACATTTACAGCCTGCCAATGCCTAAAGGGAAAACAAGTTTTTTTTTTTTTAATTTGTTTTGTAAAGAGCAATCAATGTTGATTGGGATTAGTGTGCCAAACATAAGGATTTTGTGCTGTATGAAGTGTTACTAAATAAATTTCTAAATATCAAACAAGATGACAAAAGATAATAATATTTAATTATCAATCAAGCAAGCAGTTTTCCAGTGGTTTAAACAGACTTCTAGTCAGTCTGGCCAAGGTATTTATAAAATGACTGTAATGTTTGTTTTCTTTATGTATGCCCTTGTAAAAATTTTGCCTCATGCGAGAAAAGGAATTAAGAAGTATCAATTATGAATTCTTTTATTGTAAAAGATTGCCGGCAAAAATAACGGGGTGTAATTTTTTCTTAACTCAATATCCGTGCAAAGCATAATTTAAATTTTGTCGATTTACAATGTCTACAAGTAAGAGTCACATTCAAACTTGTTACAAAATACATGAAAAACGAAAATGTAACGCTTTGATATGTTATAAGAAGATCGTTGCTGATATCCACAAACATATATCATATGAACCCATCGTTAAATCTGTAGTTGTCCTTTGAGAACATAATTATCTGTTTTGCTAAACGGAATTTTTCTTCTGCCAATTGCTGACATGGACAACGGTCATACAGTGAGAATTCTATAAGCCGACCTTTTTAAGGGAAGTAAATCTAAAAGTTTTCAACATATATAATAAAGTTGCTTATTTTGATACTGACTAATAGTGGCTTTCGATCTGAAAACATACATTTTTAGCTCACCTGGCTAAGCCAGGGTGAGCTTTGCCATCAATTGACGTCCGTCCGTCCGTCGTAAACTTCTCCTCTGAAACTTCTGGGCAAATTAAAACCAAACTTGGCCTGCCTCATTACTAGGATATGTAGTTTCAAAATTCCGAAGAGTCTGAAAACCAAACAACATGGCCGCTGTTACTAAAAATAGAACATGGGGTAATTGCTTTTTGGAAAATAACTCAAAAACCGATGCAGATATAAAAAATCTGACAGGGGAAAAATGATCAGCATGACATTATCTACCTACCCTGCAATTTTGAAGAATATCTGATGACCCAATTTAGAGTTATTGCCCTTTTTCTGTAAAGTTTTCAAAATTTTGATGTTCTTTATTTTTTTAGCAAAACAAAAAATAAACTATAAAATATAGAGGTTAAGTTTAAATTACAAAAATGTTTAGCATATCAAGATCTATCCACATGCCAA
Organism: Modiolus philippinarum; assembly: GCA_002080025.1. Taxonomy (NCBI): domain Eukaryota; kingdom Metazoa; phylum Mollusca; class Bivalvia; order Mytilida; family Modiolidae; genus Modiolus; species Modiolus philippinarum. The sequence goes on along the minus strand of MJUU01003303.1, from coordinate 49,892 downwards.
TTATGACGAAAATCCAAATTCCATAATTGGTCAAATTTTTCTTGATTTTATATATTTCGTCTTGTATTTCAAAAACAGTGTGAGATACAGGTTAATTTTAATCACAAAAATGTTCAGCATATCAAGATCTACCCACCCACATGCCTATTTTGAAGAAAATCCAAATATCCATGTAGGAGTTATTGCCCTTTAATTGTCAAATTTTTCGTGATTTTATATATTTCAAATACAGTTTGGGTTGGAGTCTACGTTTAAATTGCAGAAATGTTCAGCATGTCCAGGTCTTCCTACATGCCCATTTTGAAGAAAATCTTCATACCCATATAGGAGTAAATGCCCTTTATTGGTAAAATTTTTAGAGATTTTATATATTTCGTCTTGTATTTCAAAAATAGTTTAAGATAGAGGCTTAGTTCAAATTGTAAAAAAGTTCAGCATATCAAGATCTACAAACATGACAATTTTGAAGAAAAACTAAATACCCATATAGGAGTCATTGCCCTTTAGTGGTCCCAATTTTTTGTGATTTTATATATTTCGTCCTGTATTTCAAAAACTGTTTGAAATAGAGGCTAAATAAAAGTGACAACAAAAGTCTGAATCGATCAAAGGGAAAGTAAGGAAAATCCGTATAACATACGACAGAATCAGGGAAACACAATCCAACACAGAACATTTTTGGCAAACCGTCATATTCCCGACTTGGAACGGGCATTTTATAAATAAAATGGTGGGTTAAACCAGATTTTATGATGCATCAACCTCCCGCTTATTTGACGACTAACTATAGCTTCTGTGTGCCCAGATTGTGTAAAGTGTCAAAGCCATAATATTGTCAAAACATAGAATTTTTTTTCACACAGGTAAAAAAAATTAAGTTTAAGTTTAAATTGCAAAAATGTTCTGTGCATCATGATCTACCCTCACACAAATTTTGAAACATATCAAAATACGCATTTAAGATTTATTGCCCTTTATTGGTTAATATTTGGTAATTTTATACTTTTTGTTTTGTATACTAATATCAAAAATGATTTGAGATAGAGGTCAAGTTTAAATTGCAAAAACGTTCAGTAAGTCAGGTCTACATTTTATTGAATATGGTCAAATTTTCTGATCCCATCCAAGGTGGTAACCATCGAGGAGCTTAGTTTGACATTGGACCCTATGAGAAAACATATTAAAAGATATTTTATTTGAATCAAATTTGGTCACAAAAGTCCTTAGTTAGCCCCTTTTAAGTGTCCTGGAAGTCCACATTACATTTAAGATTGCTGCCAGCAGGGAACATGGTCTAACATTGGACCCTGTTGGAAGCATTCAAAAGTTTTTCTCCTCTGAAACTACACGGTCAATGGATCCACACTTTGTTGCAATAGATCCTGGGTGGTCCCCTTTAAGAAATGTCCTGCAAGTCCACACCTCATCCAAGATTGTTGCTAGCAGGGATCTTAGTTTAACATTGGACCCTATAGGAAAACACATTCAAAGATCTCCTTTAGCTGAAACTATTAAACCAATTATATGAAGAACCAAGCATTTTTTCAAATCCTTAGTTGGTTCCCTACAAAAAAAGTTACTATTAAGTCTTCACCCCATCCAAAATTGTTGTCATCGGGATATATAGTTCAGCTTTGAAGCAAATAACACCATGGTCTATTAATATACTTGAAAATATGATTTTTTTTTATTATTGAGGTTATTTGGACTGTCCAAGTCAGCCATGGTCCCGGTGTGCAATACAGGCTCTTGGGAGCCTCTTGTTTCTGTATAAACCCTTGTAAACACTTTGCTTTAGAGGTTAGCTAAAAGTGGCGAACACTTTATTCCTATTAGATTCACTGCGTGGTTGCCACATTTGACAAAAATGTCGATAAAAAAATTGATAAAAAATTGCAGCATCTTTATTAAATAGATCTTTAGTAAATCTTAAATAAATGTCGATGTACCAGTATTTTTAGTTGGACTCAGTGTGCTTCATGTAAAATATATTTTACCTTTCCCGATTACTTAAGAGGAATACCTGCATCATTTGAGATGAATCTGTCCTGAAATCATTGTTTTAGTTAATTGTGATACATCGGCATGTGAAGGAGGGTGGAATAAAGAGTTAAAAAAATCAATGCTATAAAATATGCGAGACGACTTGATTAGTGTTGTTCAAAGCGATTTGGGATTTTTTAAGAATCCACATCTGATTTAGGCTGCTAGCAGAAGAGGCTTTATCCAGTAGCTCTTTTGATCATCTCCAACTGCAGTCCATAAATGTTAAAAAGTATGCATAGGGGGTCTAATGCATTTGACACCTCTGTTTAAACAATGAAAGCATTTAGAGTAAATGCACAAAGTCTCTACATATATATGGTAAAAATAAGAAATGAAATAACGCTTTTATTGTTCTTCTTCATCTTGAAGTCATCATGAGGCATTCAACAATGAGCTTTACTCAAATCCCATACTGAGTTCAAGACGGAAACTTTAACTAGTTTGCGCGGAATTCATTGTACGAAGTTGAATAATGTTACATCCATGTTCTTTTTTTACTCAAGGATGAGCAGTCGTCAAAAAATATTTAACTAACTAGTAAAGTGTTCTTACAATTCATATAATCTGTTGCCCGATAAAGAGACTTATAGAAGACAAATCCAAAATATAAACAACGACACGGCACTCATAGAGTCGATTGCAAGAAAACTTCGCATATGATTGGTGAGATATGGGCACTATAAACATGTAGTCAGAATAATATTTGGAATTTCAAAAAAAAAAATTTGAAAGTACTAGTATGATAGTTTATCCATATTACAAATTATCTCAAGAACAAATACAACATAGCCCCATTTACGTGCACAGTTTCACACACATGTGTATTTTTACATAGGTATGCAAATTTGCACTGGTGTGCAATTACTGCATGTAAACGCAACTGCATACATGTGTAAACTTAACATAGGGTGTAAATTTGCATGAGGTCAGGGGCAAGTGTAAATATATATTTGCACATGTGTAAATTTACACGGTGTGCATTTTGAGCATGTAAATGCAAACTTAAAAATGCACACTGTGCAAAATACTGTTCCTGTCTATGAAATGGAAGAAAAGGGTTTTGCAACTTGATTTGAATCTTGAAATTGATGCATACACACTGAACTATGATTTCTATACAGTTCAGTCTTCTCTGGCAATTTTGTCTGATTTTGCGTTTTTTAGCTTATTATAGTGGAAGTTGGGCTCTGATTGAAAAAATAAAAACAGATACAATACAACTTTATGTTTTTCTATCATTCTACAAATTTCCAAGATCTAACGAAAACTTTTAATTTTTACATGTTTTTCGGTCCTTTTCACTTCTTGTAATAAGCTTTTTAAATTAAAATACACACCTCAGATTAAATGCATGTAAATGCATAGCAAAAATACTTTTACATACCGGTGTACTTTTACACACGTATAAATTTACATACTGGTGTAAATCTTGTGCATGTAAATGGGGCTATAAACGAAATATATAGAAACATAAATCTACATGGGATTCTCGTGAAGCTTGCAAAGGTACCAAGTGATATTAGTGAAGTGACTGTTATCTACATCCACTTTAATACCAAATAATGCTATAGAAAGGTCGATTTTTTACCATCTCTTCCCTTGATATTGTGGTTAGAGTAAAAAAAACAACGGCAGCAGAATACCGAAGGAACAAAGGAGTGGAATTCACAAAAATCGAATTCCACAGACATGGCCAAAACGAGAACACAGAAATCACAACATTCAAAACAAAGGCACTCACAGTGTGAACTCCAGTGAAAATGAGAGTGACATCACGTGCCCCGGAAGGGTAAGTATGTCCTGCTCTATTAAAAGCACCCGTCACACGGTTTGTCTGACGAATGGTAAATACTTATCCCCAGAACAGTGTTTCTTGCAAACAAGCATTTGCCTGTAGGTACCTCGACATATTTATATCATGTATTAAAATACTGATACATGCACTATTCTCTTGCCTCCTATATGCATAGACTTAAATTTGAGAAATAGATTTGTGCGGTTATGCGGATGTAAACTTGGATTCTATTGGCTGATTAACCACCTGCTAAATAACCATGTCCGCCCTACACAAGACAATCAATAATCATGATAATGTAGTGTTTCACCTACATGTAGACCAAACTCCTTCAAGAGCGTACATATGAGAATTGTACATATGGACAAAATTCACAAACATGCAGTAAGCATGGATAAATAAACATATCGTAATTAAAGTTTACTTCCACGTAATGTAAAACTAATTTCAGCCTGATATTTACATTAAAAAATTAAAATGTGAAATACATCTTTACTTGGAATAACATGTGAATTATATGAAATATTTTATTTGCATTCATTTTCAAAGGTTTTCGCTCCATGTATTACGAAAACGCCATGTAAACTTTATCATGTTTATACAACATGAAATTCGGCTGTGTATTGTCCAGAGTACGCGGTCAGTCGACATAGGGTTTGTGTGTATAATCGTGTAGTTAAATGTAGGTCATTTTGTAATTATCGTTTTCTTAGTTAAACACAAACAGGTTTGCATAACCGCACAAAAATGTTATCATGCATTGAACCAACTAATATGATTATTTAGATAGTGTCGAAAATGGTTGAACGGCGCGACCTATCTAAATAATCATATTAGTTGGTTCAATGCATGATAACTTATAATATCAGAATATCACCGGTTGAAAATCAATCATCCATATATCATAGTTATTAATTTCAAGATTCAATTCAAAGTATTCAAAGTATTCAACAGGGTGTTTAGTATCAGGTAGTATCTTTATAGCCTAATTCTTGGGAAAATTAACATAAATGCATCTAACCATCCAATGAAAGCAGCATAACATCGTTTTACCGAAATTTGAAATGAAATGATTTTGCTTCTTTTACAGGACTTTTGATAAAATCTGCTTCAAACGAGAAAAAGAAAAGGATCTGAAAGTTAAGGGTCTTTAGTTTTTTGAAGGAGTCGCAGCCATACTCTTCAGCTACAGAACTTCAGCATCAAGAACACTAAATAAAAAACCTAAATACTACTACAATATTCCAAACTATTAGAAGTTTCAAGAAATGTTTCAAAGTCTTAATTTGATTTATAACACTAGATGAGTGGGAGTACTCTATAAATATGTTAGAGTGTTTCCTTCTATCCTAATGATGATACTCTTTGTATGTACAATTGTATTATTTTGATTCTTTGTTTTTATTGGTGAAGAAAGAACAGTTTGTTGTCTTCATGTAATTCTTTTATTAGAGAATTAACGTGTATTAGAAGATTCCTTTCTGAATAGTTCTTTTTTTTATTTATAGAATTAGGATTGATTAATTTGTTGTCGATAAATGATTTTGAAGAGCAATATCGGCATTATCTTGGAGTCTAATGAGGTTTTGTATTTATGTACGATGAAAGTTGTAAAAAAGAGCATTGCACAACGAGAAACCCATTTGTAGCTGCTCCTTCCGTGTATGTTGTTCTCCGTGTCATAACTCGGGTTAGTTAACTGTTTGTCAGTTTTAATTTCATGGCTCATTCGGCCAAGTCGTTGTTCACTGTCGATAGTAAAGCTCAATTTTAAAATGCTCTCTACAGCTCGCATATTGATAACTGACATTTACCTTTCAAAAGTGAACACATATTTTCAAGCCATTACTAACTGAGGGAGAATGTAAACAGCCTTTTATGTCGATTTTGTTTTGGGTCATATACAAGCAGAGACTGCATAATCCTAAATGACAGAAATAAATCGTCACCTAGCCTTTTTTTTCCTGAACTGTTTAAAGGAAAATTCATAATTCTCAAAAATAGTGCTACACTTTTTTTTCAATTCTTTTTTTGAAGAAATGCTATGTGATGATGAAAGTACAGGAAGTGCTACATCCGTAAATATCATCCGTAAATATCAATGTTTTTTTTATTTTTATATAATACCGGAAGTCATCATTGGATGGTTTGGTCTGTTATATAGCAGGGGTCGGGTGTTATTTATAAAGGTAATAAATGAAGTCTTTCTATATGCAAATAAAATAGAAATATAAATAGTAGATCGTTATATTCCAATTTTTATATGAATAAAATTAACTCAGTAACCTCGTCTGTGGTTTTATGTAACTTTATGCAGACGGATTTTGTCAAAGGAATTGATTGCCTTTTAATATAACAGAGTTAGATCATTGATAAGCAATTAAATTCCATTAAGTTAAACCACAAAGCGAACATGCATATGTACAAAATACCTACAACGTCGTATTAAACAGCCGTCAAAGATGAAAATGCCTTCAACGTTTCATGTCGTCCTTTTCTTTTAAAAATTTCCTATCCCATGTGGTATTACGTGGTTGGTGATCAAAAACAATTTTATATTTTCCAACATAAATTACTCCATAAAGTGATTGTTATGAATTTATTGCTATGTTTTCAAACTGCTTCCCATCGTTTTTATTATTACGTCATCAGTAAAATTTCCAAATTTGTAATAACTGATCAAAGCTAATGATTTGTTGATTTAAGATAAAACCATAAATTTTTGATGTAAATTATATTTATGGAAGCCATATGATCTTTTGCAATTCAATAAAGTCTCGTTTCTTGAAAGAAATAATCAAATTCTTTGACCATGAATTCTTTTAAATGTTTACCGTTTACTTTATGTTTTTTTCATCGTAAATTCTGTTGCTTTTGTATGATCAATATGAAATAAAAAAAAACTCACAAGGGTACTCTACAAAAATACGAACGAGATGAAAGTCACTTAAAAATAAAATTTTGAGAGCCTGAATCGTTGTTCTGAACTCACAAGAAGCCGA
>MJUU01003303.1:13081-42767 GCA_002080025.1 Modiolus philippinarum | reverse complement strand
ATGCACGAGGAGCATAAAATAACCTATTATTTTCCCGGGGTGTGAAAATACGGACAGTTTACTCCCGGTCATATTGATCATGCATAAACGCTTTTATTTCTACTAAGTATGTAATACATACATGTATATAATTAAAAAAATTATGAATTAGAAGACTAAGTAAAACGGGAATATTTATCTATTTTTGTTTTTTAATCTTTATGCAATCTGGACATGACTGAAACAGACATATAACAAGAAACAAACACCTGCAATGACTAAATACTAGTATTACACTCACACAAGATAATTGTACAAGAAATTATTAATAACAAAATTACCGAACAGAGTTGTCAAGGGCCGAATTTCCATGAGACAATAAAGGGCTACGCAGAGCGCAGCATGATATGACAACACCATGTCGACCACTGAAATTTGAAAAAACTGTAATTTAGAGCAAATTTGGACACAGTAATTAGATGGACACAAAAAAAAGCTTCATACAGTACTAACTTGGACCCAAAATAGTAAAAATAAAGCTTACAATGAGAATAATCCAAAGAAAAAATCCCATCAAGATCAGATGAAAAATAAGGATTTCGCATATTTAAGTCTCCCAAACGAAGTTGGGAGACTTGTTGTTTTTATCTTATTATTGCAATTTTGGTCCCTCTGACCCCTTATAGCTCGGAAATGATATGAGCTACGCCAAATCCATTGTATACTACTTATAGCTTACAATGAGAGGAACGCAAGGAATAAAATCCCATCAAAATCTGATGAAAAATAAAGATTTCACATATTTGTAATAATTGCAATTTTGGCCCCTTTGACCCGTTATAGCCCGGAAGCAGTAATTGATAGCTTACAATGAGAGGAACGCAAGGAATAAAATCCCATCAAAATCTGATGAAAAATAAAGATTTCACATATTTGTAATAATTGCAGTTTTGGCCCCTTTGACCCCTTATAGCCAGGAAGCGGTATGAGATACATCACATCTGTTGACATACTACTGAAAGCTTGCATTGAGAGGAATCCAAAGAAAAAATGCCATTAAAATCTGATCTAAAATAAAAGATTTCACATATTTCTAAAAATTGAAATTCTGGTCCCTTCGACCCCTTATAGCTAAGAAACGGAAAGAGCTACACCAAATCTGTTGGCAAACAACTGAAAGCTTACAATGAGAGGAATCGAAATAAAAAAAAATCCCATTGAAATCCGATGAAAAATAAAAATTTTAGGTAATCCGTATGTTTCCAATTGGGCCCCTCATAGCTTTGAAATGAAACAAATAATCAAAAATCTTGTGGTGCAGCACTTGTTTATTTTTCATAAGGAATCCATTGCAAAAAACTCCATCAAAATTGGACTAAAAATAAATTGAAATTTTTGAAATTCGCCCCTTTTGGGCCCCATTTATCTCATGAACGGTACATGCCATGTGAAATCTGTTGCTTACCCTAGATTGGAAATTTCCTAAGGAGTACACTGAAAGAAACCCCATCAAAATCCAATAAATAATAAAGATTCTACAGTCAAATATGTGAAAACACCCAATTTAACCCTTTTTTAGCCCCTAATTCTGAAATGTATGGGGCCAAAACCTAAAAGAAAAAAACGTTTCTCAAGAATATTCCAAGAAACATCATACTTAAATTTGAAAACAATCCGTCTACTAGAACCAAAGTTATGCTGTCCACAGACACGAAAATACCTAATTTAACCCCTTTTTGGCCCCTTTTTGCCTCTTTTTCAAAAACGAAAGGGACGGGGAACGCGAAATTTAAACCCGGGCTTAAGCTTGTGTCAACAAACATCATACTAAAATTTGATAACAATCCGTTCACTAGAACCAAAGTTATGCTGTCCACAGACGCCGACGCCAGCGCCATACCATAATACGACCGCAAAATTTTTGCGGTCGTATAAAAATATTTGTCTTCTGTGTAGATGTTTTTGTAAACAGTGATTGGTTCATACGATTCTTACAAACTACAGTGTTTCCGCGCGAAAAATTATTGTACTCCTTTGTTGATGATTATAACAACACAACCACGTGGGTTATTTGAGGCTTGAACAGGGTTATTTTCGTGCAACGTGTTTGCCGATTTTTATTGAACACGCAGTCGTACTGGATGATAATTAATTGTCGTGTTTCGTGATATTGAAACAAAAGCAATGTGTACGGGCAATTTTCAATTTCTCGTTCTTCGAAAAACGACATTATATTTCCCGTATGTATTTGTATATCACCTTGTAGTGTTGAATCAATGTTTACACAAAACCAATAACTGGTTATTTTTAGCATGCTTACAAATACGGAGATAAATTTATACGTGTGACACATTATATTGTGATATAATCTTTATTGACAGAACAAAATACGTGTGGAAATTGTACACAGAAGACAAAAAAATTATCATCGGCTAAAGAGCTAACATTGTGAGTTAGGCTACAAGTAGAAATCTCTTCGCCTTACCGTATAATAGATTTCTACTTGCGGCACCAGCATATGGAGTTTACATCTAACAACTCATTCCCTACTCAAGGGCTTGTGGTCGTTACAGTGACTTCCTGGATAGAGCTCAGTTGCTTACAAAAAGACTACTTAAGCAAGGGTACGTTACCAAAAACTTAAAGTCATCACTACAATCCTAATCATAAAGCATTTTTGTGTCTTTGGTGTCGCTTAAAATCTGATCGTATCACTGATGGAAATTATTCATGTATTATAATTTTCCAGAGACTGTTCAGGTGAAATAAATGCCGACCAACAGACTGAAACGGTTTCGTTGTAATTTTGTGGAATACATTGACAAAGGAATACCGAAGCAAAAATGAAAAATTCTTAAATAAAAAAATCAAAATGAAAAAAAACATGACATTCATATCTAACACAAACATAGGCTGATATTTCACATCTCACAACTCATTCGCTACTCAAGGGCTTGTGGTCGTTACAGTGACTTCCTTGATAGAGCTCAGTTGCTTACAAATAGACTTCTTAAGCAAGGGTACGTTACCAAAAACTTAAAGTCATCACTACAGAAGTTTTACGGTCGACATCACGATCTTGTGGATCGCTATGGGATATCTGTTTCCCAGATGACAACAGATCTTTCCCTCTGCAACTAAAGNTTGTCTTTCCCAGATTTGTTATAAGGACCATGAGAGCTACTCGGAAACCAAATTTGGTGGAAATCCGATAACTTTTAGAAATTTGCATATTTAGGGGTCAAAAACGCGTAACCGGGGTCGCGACCCAAAAAAACTTTTTTGCGTGAAAAATCATTGTTACGATATAACAAACATTTTCCCCCATTCAGAATTTTGATATCGGTTACGATTTCTTTGCAAACATGATAACAAGGTTTTCGGTCTTCGGGCAGATAACTCCGTTACTANCTCTACCGGTACACCTGATCTCACCCATGGTTTTTATTGGGTCCGTGTTGTTCATCTGTATGTGTGTCTTCATTTTCCTTTTTTGTCCCGTACTTAAGTGGTGTCCTTGTTTCTTAGTGTGTCCGATGTTGCCATTGTCCATGGATTGTTCGTCCTTTTGCTTGACGGTTCGGTTCTCACTTACTTCACGATGTTAGCTCTATAGCCGATGATAATATATAAATCCAGGTGTAGCCAATAGGAAAAAATTGTCGACCGCAATGGTCCTGACTTTGAACACAGATAAAAGAAAAAAAGGGCAATTATAAACAACAATAGGAACGGGACAGTCGGACTTGGTACTGATACTATCAAGAGCCAGTGAAAAGGTTAAACCGGTTTTGGGCTTCTAATTATAATCCTGATCATAAAGCATTTTTGTGTCTTTGGTGTCGCTTAAAATCTGATCGTATCACTGATGGAAATTATTCATGTATTATAATTTTCCAGAGAATGTTCAGGTGAAATAAATGCCGACCAACAGACTTAAACGGTTTCGTTGTAATTTTGTGGAATACATCGACAAAGGAATACCGAAGCAAAAATGAAAAATTCATAAATAAAAAAATCAAAATGAAAAAAACAACATGACATTCATATCTAACACAAATATAGGCTGGTATTTCACATCCCTTATTTTACGGCAGTGTTTTACATAAGAGTAAAAAATACTTAGACTCGCCTAACAAACTTATAAATCCTTCAAATCGTCTAATTCATAAGGGTTACAATTACGGTATTGACGTATTGAAAATTTCAACAATTGGGAACTAGCGGTAGATTTTTCGAATGTAGTAATACACAAAAGTTATTTCGAATATTATAATTATTAAGCATAAACAGTATAACATAAACAATATCAAATATGGAAATTTACGAAATATAGCAGTCCAAATTCTTAATAGGTGTATAACCAAAGAAGAAGTCATTAAAGCAATGAAAAGTGTTAAAAATAATAAGTCACCTGGTGATGACCTTGTAATAAATAAATATATTTGTGCATCTGCTGATTTAATGATGGATTTGTATGTTCATTTATTCAATACTATTTTTGATACAGGTATTTTACCTCAAGTATGGCTTAATGGAAATCTGATTCCAATTTATAAAAATAAAGGAAGTAAAAGTGAGCCAAAAAATTACAGACCTATAACTTTGTTATCGTGTCTTGGTAAAATTTTTACTTCAGTTTTAAATTCAAGGTTGTGTGAATTCTGTGACGAATTAGAGATAATTCATAAAAACCAAGCAGGCTTTCGCCAAGGTTATTCTACGAATGATCATATTTTTTCATTATATGCACTTTTTGAGTTAACTAAATTAAAAAAGAAAAAACTTCATTGTGTATCTATTGATTTTCAAAGGGCATTTGATTCGATTCAGAGAAATTCATTATTATGTAAACTTTTACAAAACAGGATAAATGGAAAATTTTTCACAATTATACAAAATATGTATAAAGGCATAAAGTCAAGAATTATATGTAATTCTCAAAAATCAGATTTTTTCTCATGTGAAATAGGAGTCAGACAAGGAGAAAATTTATCTCCTGCTCTATTTTCATTATTTTTAAACGACTTGCAAGAATATTTAGAACAAACAAATGCAATTGGATTGCAAAGTATTACTTCGGATCTCGAAAACGAATTGACCGTCTTTTTGAAAATTTTCTTACTACTTTACGCGGATGATACTATTTTATTGTCCGAAAATAGTAAAGATTTACAAATAATGTTAAACGAATTTTCTGAATACTGTAAAATGTGGCAACTGAATATCAATGTCGACAAAACAAAAGTTTTAGTATTTAGCAAGGGGATATTACCAAATAATACAGCTTTCTATATTGATAACAAAGAACTTGAAATCGTCACTAGTTACAAATATCTAGGTGTTTTTTTCGCTAGAAGTGGGTCTTTGTTAACTACAAGGAGATATTTGAAAGAACAGGGATTAAAAGCTATGTTTGGAATATTACGGAAATGTAGAAGAAATAAATTATCCATTGACTGTCAGTTAAAGATGTTTGATAAAGCTGTGTTGCCTGTACTTTTATATGGTAGTGAAATATGGGGTTACGAAAACATTGATATTCTTGAGCGTGTTCATATAAAATTCTGTAAAATTATTTTAAATTTGAAACAGTCTACTCCAGATTGTGTAATTTATAGTGAACTAGGACGTTGTCCTATTCATGTTCAAGCAAAACTTAGAATGATAAATTTCTGGGGTAAATTAATAAATGATGATGACAATAAAATTTCCAATTTACTGTATAGGCTTCTTTTAATAAATTATAATAATTATGGATTTGAAAGTAAATGGCTTATGTATACTAAAGGAATTTTCGATGACTGTGGGTTGAGTGATGTATGTAATCTGCAGCTCTGTGATAAATGGGTTGTAAAAAGGGTTGAGCAAGTATTGCAAGACCAGTTTAAACAGGCTTCCCTTTCTGAAATAAACCTTTCACCAAAAACTTTGTGTTATAGAATTTTCAAACATGATGTTAAATTTGAAAACTATTTCGATCTTTTGCCAAATAGTTATTTATATATATTGTGTAAATTTCGATGTGGAAGTCACCGGTTGCCCATTGAGTCGGGGAGATGGCATGGAGTTCCAAGAAACGAACGTCTATGCCACCTTTGCGACTCTAGGGAAATCGGTGACGAGTTTCATTACATAATGAACTGTAATGCTTTAAAAATGGAAAGAAAAAAGTTTTTACCGGAATATTGTTACACTAACCCAAATACTTATAAATATGATCAATTATTTAACTCTACTAATACTACTATTTTAGAAAAACTTTGTAAATTTATTAAAACTGTACTTGTGAAAATAAGTCCTCCTAGCTAACTTTACTGTTCACACATGTGAATGTTTTTCTTTAAATTATGTGTTATGTATTGTGTATTTCTCAATAACTTTGTTATATAGTTTATGAGAATAAATAAAGTATAAGTATAAATATTATCAATACGGGATCCGTATTATATGTATCGGCATTCCGAATTGTCCATTCAAATAAAAATCTGTCTTTTAACACAAATCAAACAATAGGTTCCCTAATGACATTAAAAGTACATAATCCTATGAAACTGTTAATTATATAGAGTCACATATTTTCTCTAATTGACGTTACTGAATTAAATTAAAAAGCGGGTATAATCGGATAAATTAAGAATGTTTTTAACAGAAGTACTTTTGATTTAAAAAGATAATAAAAGAAAATGTCACCAAATTTTCCAACATGACAACTCTCCTCCGCTTCGACTGGACTCTGACCCAGAGTGCGAGAATTAGTTGTTTTAACTTTTGCCTTTGCTGTTCGTTCCTTTTTGTGACGCGGTCTTCTGCATGTGTTTCCAATTTTCAGTGTCATTTCCATTGCATTGAATTAGTTGCTTGTATACACATAATTTTGATTTGAATTCTGTTATTAATCTATCCTTAAAATGAATTTGTCCGTTTAGATAATTTACATCCATCTGTAGATTATTAGAAAGTCGAATTTTTCTCTGCATAAAAAGTTCTAAGTTTCCGGATTTACATGTTTAGTTTGTTGATCTCTTCATTATGGTTTTTGATCGAGTCCTCAAAAGGGCTAGACATTTTCTTAATTTTTTCTTTTAGATCCTTTAGTTCACTCTCTCGGTTTTCCAATTTCTTTTCCGCGGTAAAGAGAGATTTTGAAACTCTAAAGTGTGCATCTTCACATTTTGAAAGTCTCTTCTTAAAAACTTTTAATTCCGTCCTCAAAGAATTATCCATTGATTTCGTTGTTTCATTAAATTCCCTATCGGGTAATAGATGAACATGATACTTGTCTTTTTTTTATACTCAAGTAATCGTTATAAATCTCTTTGCTTTAGTTTTTCGGATTTGCGTCTGTTATTTCTATCATTTTTTGTTTTACATAATCTTGCGAAATGTCCTATAGCACTTACTGTTTATGGCGTGACAAAAATGTCCTACATCGATCTTTCCACATCTCGTACAATGGCAACTCCTATTGCTTACTCCAAATACACAAGTGTCTCCATGGTTCAGTTTTTGTATTCTTTTTGGCCACCACCAATTCCATCTCGGAAATCCAACGTTCGAATAGTTCATTGTTGTACACGGGATTTTGCAACTTCACTTACTTAGTTAAATGCTCCGGGCTCTGCACCATTTTTCGTATTGTAAATTTCAACACTTGGGAACTAGCGGTAGATTTTTCGAATGTAGTAATACACAAAAGTTATTTCGAATATTATAATTATTAAGCATAAACAGTATAACATAAACAATATCAAATATGGAAATTTACGAAATATAGCAGTCCAAATATTATCAATACGGGATCCGTATTATATGTATCGGTATTCCGAATTGTCCATTCAAATAAAAATCTGTCTTTTAACACAAATCAAACAATAGGTTCCCTAATGACATTAAAAGTACATAATCCTATAAAACTGTTAATTATATTGAGTCACATATTTTTTCTAATTAACATAACTGAATTAAATTAAAAAGCGGGTATAAAAAGATAAATTAGAATGTTTTTAACAGAAAGTACTTTTGATTTAAAAAGATAATGAAAGAAAATGTCACCAAATTTTCCAACATGACAACTCTCCTCCGCTCCGACTGGACTCTGACCCAGAGTGCGAGAATTAGTTGTTTTAACTTTTGCCTTTGCTGTTCGTTCCTTTTTGTGACGCGGTCTTCTGCATGTGTTTCCAATTTTGAGTGTCATTTCCATTGCATTGAATTAGTTGCTTGTATTCACATAATTTTGATTTGAATTCTGTTATTAATCTGTCCTTAAAATGCATTTGTCCGTTTAGATAATTTACATCCATCTGTAGATTATTAGAAAGTCGAATTTTTCCTGCATTAAAAGTTCCAAGTTTCCGGATTTACATGTTTAGTTTGTTGATCTCTTCATTATGGTTTTTGATCAATTCCTCAAAAGGGCTAGACATTTTGTTAATTTTTTCTTTTAGATCCTTTAGTTCACTCTCTCGGTTTTCCAATTTCTTTTCTATGGTAAAGAGAGATTTTGAAACATTAAAGTGTGCATTTTCACATTTTGAAAGTCTCTTCTTAAGAACCTTTAATTCTGTCCTCAAAGAATCATCCATTGATTTCGTTGTTTCATTAAATTCCCTATCGGTAATATCCGAAAAGGGAACTTTTCTTTTTTTTTATACTCAAGTAATCGTTGTAAATCTCTTTGCTTTAGTTTTTCGGATTTGCGTCTGTTATTTCTATCAATATTTGTTTTACATAATCTTGCGAAATGTCCAAAATATACACATTTATAGCACTTACTGTTTATGGCGTGACAAAAATGTCCTACATCGATCTTTCCACATCTCGTACAATGGCAACTCCTATTGCTTACTCCAAATATACAATTGTCTCCATGGTTCAGTTTTTGCATTCTTTTTGGCCTCCACCAATTCCATCTCGGAAATCCAACGTTCGAATAGTTCATTGTTGTACACGGGATTTCGCAACGCAAATAACTATTTCACTTACTTAGTTAAATGCTCCGGCCTCTGCACCATTTTCCGTATTGTAAATTTCAACACTTGGGACTAGCGGTAGATTTTTCGAATGTAGTAATACACAAAAGTTATTTCGGATATTATAATTATTAAGCATAAACAGTATAACATAAACAATATCAAATATGGAAATTTACGAAATATAGCAGTCCAAATATTATCAATACGGGATCCGTTCTAAATGTGTCGGCATTCCGAACTGTCCATTCAAATAAAAATCTGTCTTTTAACACAAATCAAACAACAGGTTCCTCCTATAAAACTGTTAATTATATAGAGTCACATATTTTCTCTAATTGACATAACTGAATTAGAAAGCGGGTATTATCAGATAAATTAAGAAGGTTTCCAATTTTGAGTGTCATTTCCATTGCATTGAATTAGTTGCTTGTATTCACATAATTTTGATTTGAATTCTGTTATTAATCTGTCCTTAAAATGAATTTGTCCGTTTAGATAATTTACATCCATCTGTAGATTATTAGAAAGTCGAATTTTCTCTGCATAAAAAGTTCTAGTTTCCGGATTTCAATGTTTAGTTTGTTTATCACTTCATTATGGTTTTTGATCAATTCCTCAAAAGCGCTAGACATTTTCTTAATGTTTTTTTTTTTAGATCTTTTAGTTCACTCTCTCGGTTTTCCAATTTCATTTCCGCGGTAAAGAGAGATTTTGAAACACTAAAGTGTGCATCTTCACATTTTGAAAGTCTCTTCTTACAAACCTTTAATTCCATGGAATTATCCATTGATTTCGTTGTTTCATTAAATTCCCTCTCGGTAATATCCGAAAAGAGAAAGATGGACATGATACTTTTCTTTTTTTTTTATACTCAAGTAATCGTTTTAAATCTCTTTGCTTTTGTTTTTCGGATTTCCGTCTGTTATTTCTAGATCTTATGGTGGCTTTGAGTTGTTATTACTCCCCTTTGGATCGTTGTTCTTTGACACATTCCCTTCTTTTTTCTATCTTACAAAGATATTTAAAACATATAAACAAAAAATGAACTAGAAAGCCACAACACAAAAAAGTGTGAAGTATCATTAAGTTGATGTTTAATATCACTTGAACTCCCCGTCATTGCCGCTTCTCCCGAGAAGCGGCTATAACTTTGGTCAAACTTCCTGTTGGATCGTTAAGTTTCGGGTAACTCGTAAATGGTGCTATGCTAACGCTCGTGTATGCGATTGTAATCGTCATGCTGAAAAACGTTTCAACGATAGATTCACGTACCAAAAACCGATCCGCAATTCCGACATTATAACTAATTGCAATTGTGGCAGTTTATTCATGACGAGTTCTTCTGAGGTATATCTTCAGTGACCCGTTCAGTCCTAATTGTTTACTCACAAGAGGTATCTGCAGTGCATTTGTGACGGTGACAGCATGGACTTGATGATCAATAAGACAAGATAATCTGCTCTTTAATATTATTGTTTTTATACCAGCGAGGTATTATGTGATACCCTCAGTCGTGTGTCCGTCCGTCCGTCTGTCTGTCTGTCTTCATGTCCGTCTGTCTGTCCGTCCGTCCCTCCCCGAAGGTTTCGGACTGATAACTTATGAACGAAATAACACAAGGTCTTCAAACTTTATATGCAAGTTGTTTACCACAAAACAAACGCAGGTCAAGTTTGATTTTGGATTCAGAGGTCCAAGGGATTCTGGAGTTATGCCCCTTGAAACTTTTGAAATCTTGCGAATTTTAGGGTTTCCGACTGATAACTTGTGAACAAAATAACACAATGTCTTCAAACTTGGTTTGCAAGTTGTTTACCACAAAACTCAGGTCAAGTATGACTTTGGGTTTATAGGTCCAAGGTGTTCTGGAGTTATGCCCCTTGAAACTTTGAAATTTTGCAAAGGTTATGGTTTCCTACTCATAACTTGTGAATGAAATAACATACTGTCTTCAAACTTTTTATGTAAATTGTTTACCACAAAACAAAGGCCAAGTATAATTTTTGGTTCAGCGGTTTACATAGTTCTGGAGTTTGGCCCTTCTACTTAAAAATTTTGTGAAACTTGGCGGGGTATTATGTAATGCACTATTACTATTTTTGACTTTTCACGTAATTTCTGAAATAGTATGGACTTCAAATATTTTTATGTTCGAAACATTGATTTTTATAATGTTTAATTTAAATATTTTGCACAGATTTTGAAGGAATATACAAAGATTGACTATTAATTTGAAAGTTTAAATTTGAGAAATTACCTTTTATAGTTAGCAATGGAAATTTTATATACTATTTATGTCGTAGCATTGTATGTCGCATTTTATATAAAAACCATAACGTTGTCGTTTTAAATTAAGAGTTGTGAATCTTTGCTCCATCGAATTTTGTCTTAATTTTGTTAACAGATTTATAAGCTTTGAAACTGTTCAATTTAAGGTGGTTATCATGAACCCAAGCAAATATATAAATTCGAAACATTTTTTCTGCACTAGTGTACGATCTCCTATATACAATGTTTTTTTCAAAGTAAAATAATTAAATGCTGAAAAGCGGCAAGCTTTTTTTTAAAAAGCTTATACTTGTATACTTAATAAACCATGGACTTACAACAATTCTTTAAAAAAAAATTAAGATATCGTTTACATTCGTTTTTCAGGGAATTAATTATTCGTTATTTATTTATTTTAGAGCAAGTCCGCCTTTTTCATTTAGATTGTCTCAAGTCTGTTTATACATTGCTATGTGCATATGTTCAAAGAGTTATTCAAAGAGGCGATGATTCAAGAATGGAGCTACCGTTGATTTATTGAAACAATTCGGTGACTAAAATAGCATGTAATCTTTGAGCAAATATATACAAAAATGAGATTTCCGTTTCTAATGCTTTTCTAAGCAAAACAAGATTGTTGTTGTTAAATTTATTTTCAATATAGCATTGCTGCTTGTAAGTTGTTCATACGTATCCAATAAAAGGACAATCAACATATTTAGGCCAAAAAAAATATGTGTGTGTTTCCGGTTACAAGGTATTTGAAAATAGGGTCGGTAGGTCGGCAAAAAGTTGTTTTTTTTTCTTTCTCTTTTTTTGCTTCGTATTTTTCGTCCGTTGCATTGTATGTTTGTCATTGCCGTATTTCCGGTGTTTAGTCATACCGCTAAAACAGGAAGCGTAAATCAGACGAGTAAAAATGGCGGATTTGACGACAGGAGTCGGGAATCCTGTTGATTTTAACGATTCTTCCTGCATTTTCTGATGAATAATGCTAGCTGTTGTGGAAAAAGACTCATCTGAGTGGTGTTGCTTCCAACAAAACGGAAGACTACCGCTATAACGATCGAGGTCACACAAGAACATTTTGAAGTATGGGAAAAAAAACGTTAGGGTCGAAAGGAAAAATTAGGGTCGGTCGGGTAACCGGAAATACACATATTTTCTTTTTTTTGGCCTAAAAGGTATCCGGCAGGTCCGTACCTAATCCAAGATGGCCGCCAGCGGGGAACATAGTTTTAACATTTGACCCTATGGGTAAACATATTCAAAGATCTTCTTCTCAGAAACTNTTTGGCCTTAGCAAAAAATCCCACATGTTGACGATATTCGATCGGAGGTTAAACGTAACTGCCAGACGAATTCTATTGAAACATTTCAGAAGAACATTTTTAATTCTTTGAGGATCGTGATTTTCAGTGATTGCAGGGGACTGCTGTTGTCTTTTCCTATTTATTTATTTAATTAATGTCGATGTTTGCTCCCTATGGTGTTTCATTTCTCATGTGTTTTTATGTGTTTTTTTTTTTGTGTGTGTTTTTGATAAAACATCAACATTGGGAAAAATTACCCGTCTAAAAAGATTTCGAAAAGTGATCTTAAAATGTCGATAGAAAGTATATTTCAAATATACTCTGTAGAATGTTTCTTGCAAGTTATGTTACAAATTTGTGTTAAAAAACAGTCATTTGATTTCTGTGTGGCGAGGTTAGTGTAATCTAACATTCCACTCCTGGTTTTAAGCTCACCTGGCTATGCCAGGGTGAGCTTTTGCCATCACTTGACGTCCGTCGTCCGTCTGTCCGTCGTCCGTCGTAAACTTTTCTTTCAAAGATCTTCTATTTTAAAACCACTGGGCCAATTTAAACCAGAAGGGTACACCTATGGTTAAATGTTAAACACATTCAAGCCTAAAATGATTTAATAACAAAAATAGCTACAAAAGTTTAATTGTTCATACAGAAATATTATTTTTATTACTAGAACTTGTACTATATATATGAAATAGTTCTAATTATGTACATCAACACACTTTTTAGGGAGTGTCTATAATTTAAAGATAGGATTATTAAAAGTGAAAATTTTAAGAAGGGATATAATTAAACTAAGGGTAGTTATAAACTTAATTTTCTTTTCAAAAATGTTAAAGTTACAGCAATTCATGAGGACAATCTTTACAACTTTTCTTTTTGTTTTTTGGGTCTCTGAATGCTTTGATTTCATCAATATGTATTACTTTGAATATAAGGGGATCCCCTGCCCAAATTGTTTTTGAACTGTGGTCTGATATAGGTTGTGATGGATGGAGGAACTCTTAGTTGCCATGGAAATCAGACAAGAAAACTGAAATTTTAGGGAAAAGGTATACCGCTACATATTTTATTTACAGTTTCAGCAATATGTATAAACTAGATTATTTTTTTAAAGGGGGCTCAAAATGTATTTAATTTCAGCAATATGAATTATATAGATGGTAAGGGGAACCCCTGCACAAATTATTTTTGAATGGGGGTCTGTTATGGGTTATAATGGATAATGGTGCTTTAACTGAAATTTCAGGAAAAAAAATCATTCTGCCAAATTTTAAATTCCAATGCAAGGTTGCTTCTAGCAGTGAACAAAGCTTAAACTCTGGACCTTATTGGAAATACCATTCATCTCTCTATGTCAGCCATGGCCCAGGTGAGCGATACAGGCTCTTGAGAGCCTCTTGTTTGTGTTTATGTTTAAATAACTATATACCAAATATTCGAGGATATATTCGTTACAAAAAAATCACAAAAACTAAGTGCTTGTAAATTCCAAATAAATCAGATTTTCAAGCAAACAACGAATGCCTTATAAACGAAATACGCACAATTTTCACTTTCTGACTGCTCAATGCATAAAATGCGCTTTCTTTGGAAACATTATTTATTTCTGAAATTTCAGAATTTCTGTCGCAGACAAATATTTTCTCAATATCCGTCAAAAAAGACTTTCAGATGTCAATAAAGGAGTTTCTTTTATTATTTTGCTGGAATGACACACAAAGACACGTACACAACTTTTAAACATTTATTTACAAGTTTGTCTTAGCTTACCTTGAAAATTACGTAGTTTGAGCGTAGTTTTTAACCATTTCATCACTCTAGTAAAAATAGCGTTATAACCTATAAACTTCACTTTAATTTTATGGAAGAAAAATGTTTTAATTCTTCTTGCAGAAAGATTTTCTGATCTCTGTACTTAATGTATTGCACATTATCTTGGAAATTTTGTGTTTGGTTTTCCATCTTAATTGAAGAGTAAAGTTGCCTATAAATGGTCTTGCAGTACTCAAATTAACCTCAGTTACAGGTTTTTTTTCAATTTTATTTTATTATATTTTTTTCATTTTTTTATTTTATTCTATTATTTTTTATTTGCTTTCATTTCAGTGATCCAGGCCATTATATTACCAGAATGTACCAGACTTACACATTACATGTATAAAAGTAGTTTTATTCTTCTACTGGATTTCACTTTACCACCGGAATTGTTCAATACGACTGGTGTCTTGTAAGGAGCAGGAGATGCTTACTCTACCGATGCACCTGATCTCACTGATGGTTTATCATTGGGTCCGTGTTGTTCATCTTGTTTGTGTGTCTTCATTTTTCTATTCAGTGCAGTACATATGTCTGTCTCTGTGTCTTGGTTTTCCGATGTTGCAATTGTCCTTGGATTATTCGTTTTTAGACTGACGGTAGTTCTCACTTACCCTGATTCAGTGTTTTAGTATAGAATTTAAGTGAGCAGATGTAAGTGATTATGAAACTTGACTTCGGCAAGATATTAAGAATAAAGCCATATTCGGAGCCATATTGCTTAAACGCTACAAAGAATACTGTAGATATCATGTACATGTAATATACACATTCGATGGAGTACTTTTTATATTATCGCTTAGTCAGTTTTATATAGCTGTATAATATGTGCTTATCACGACGATACAGGTGTCCCTTTATTGCTTATATTAGGAAATAATTTCTTAATTAATAATCGTTTTATGGACAATTACTGTCGCTGTCTAGGTATTCTGACAATATTTGATGTACCTTAATACCACGTAACAATACCTTTAGTGTAATTTAAGCAGGCATTAATGAATAGGTACTTTTTATAGATATTTTGTAGGTTTGTCTAATGAGGAATCGACTAGAATTGACGTTTGTGTGCAATTCTTACGGGAGAAAGTAAATATCACTCTAGATGTGCCAATATAGCTGACAAAGTGTAAATGTGACTTGTTTCCTATACAGTATAAATAACTCAATACCGAAGTTACTGTGAATTTTGATTCTGCAGATGCGCATTTCGACAACTTATGTCTCTTCAGTGCAGATAAAATCTAAATGTTTGGAAGACCATCAATCAAAATATGTTTCAAAACTGATAGAGAACAAATAATTGTTGATATGGTACGTTGACGCATTTTATTATACATTTAGCTTTTTTTTTTAATTTTCTTAAATTAAACAACGGCAGTAGGATACCGAAGGAACAAAGCACAAGATTACATAAATCAAAGTCCACAAAGTTAAAAACGAGAACAGCAGAAGAGAGAAGACCATAGACACAAAAAACCCACAAAACACACAAGCCCAACAAGTACAACACTAAAAACTAAACGTCTCGCTATATTAAAAAAAGTAAATTTGACTAAAGAAATAGTAATTCTTACAAGTTATCCTTTATTGTATTTTAAACAATGAGTTCCTATCGTTGTCCATGTTTGTCCTTTGTCATTTTATTGTTTTTCTCGTGCGGTTCCCTGGTGGAGTGTGGCATGTGATTGTGGTTTACGGCCATTGTAGGTGTTTCCTGTTATCTGTCTTATATTAATGGGTAGACATTAGTTATCGCCGGATTTTTTAGCCCGATTATTTTAGTTCAGAAAAAAGACAATAAGCTAGCAAAATCCTTTAATCTCAGTTTCCGTTATATAGATGATGTTCTTTCATTTAACAATCCTCAATTTAAAGATAATCTTCATCTTATATACCCAAATGAACTAGAAATTAAAGAGACCACTGATACACCATCATCAGCATCATACCTGGACCTATACCTCTACCTTGACAGCTCTGAACGTCTACAGACAAAACTTTACGACAAGCGTGATGATTTCGACTTTCCAATAGTGAACTTCCCGTTTTTGAGCAGTAATATTCCCACTTCTCCAGCGTGTACATTTCACAACTCATTCGCTATTGCCGTGCCTGTAGTTTGTACAGCGATTTTGTCAACAGAGCGAAATTACTGTCTCAAAAACTATTACATCAAGGGTATGTTCAGTCACTGTTGCAATTGTCACTACAGAAGTTTTACGGTCGTCACCACGATTTGACAGACCATTACAATGTTTCTGTTTCACAAATGAGAACAGATATTTTTGGGTAGATCCAGAGTTTGTTACCGGACTGACTAACACCGACTGTGACAAAACCGGACTTTTAACTGGCAATGTGACGGATGCCACGCGTGGAGCAGATCATGCTTACCCTTCCGGAGCACCTGATGATACATCAGTTTTTATAGGGTTCACACTGCTAGTGCTTTAGTTTTGTGGCGTTCTTGTTCATTTTTGTTTATTTGTTTTGTCTTTGTCATACTGTCTCAATTCGTGTTGCTGTGAGTTGCCGTGATGTTGGATTTATGATTTTAGAATTTCCCCTTTCCTTTTTCTTGCTTCGGTATTCGTTTGCCGATGTATTTAGTCCGATTGGTAACGTGGTCTAAAATACCACAAATGTAATACCTGCCCATGTTAAAGCCACAATGAAGGGAAGTGTTATTATTTTGATTTTCATAATTATATTGTTTAAAACGAAACGTGTGTAAGCAAATGAGGGTAATAACAAAATTACCGAACAGAATTGTCAAGAGCTTAAATCCAAAGACCAAAAGGACATTTAACAGGTGCAAACCACCGGAGAACTGTCAAACGCAATGGTCCTATTTAAAGTGAAATTATATTACTATATTTGGATACATCGGCAAACGAATACCGAAGAAAGGACGAAAGGGGGAAATTCTAACAACAAAACATTTTTAAACAACACATGACAATTCATATTTAACACAAATTGAGACAGCATAACGAAAACACGACAAATAAACAAAAATGAACAAGAAAGCACTAGCAGGGTGAACATATAACTATGGGATACATGTCAGCATTTCTCCGCGAAATTTTGGGAGCATTTGAAAACTTCAAAATTACGCATCTTAAATACAAAATAAAGTAAAATAAACGAAGTTATCAGGATTTTTTACAACTGACGAATTGTGAAATATAACCCTACACGCCAGAATATAAAGCCTGGGGATCTTTCTCTTGCTCACTCGCCCGTATTCTTGAAATTCAAGCTCACTTGATATTATAGTATTCAAAGTCATAAAAATCCCGATAACACATACCTACAATGTATACCCCGTGTTGTCTATCGATGTTGTTTTTGTCCTTATTTTTGTCTTTCGTCGGGCTACTTAATGATATATATTTGTAGGCAAACATTGCCCGGTTTTACTTTTTTCCTCATTGACCACTCCCGACATGTGTTGCTTCAATGACATATTTTAGCTGCGATCGATGTTGCTCAACATTTTTATTCTCTTCTTGTACCCCTGATGCTTTCAACTGGATAAACCTGAGCATAGCCCAAGTTACTCCATGGCGGATGAGGAGCAAGGGAGTGACCTTGATATAACTTTTGTCAAGAATACCGCTTAAGTGCACGCTAGGGGCCTTCTTGATCTCGCTTGAGGGGGTGAATAGTTTACCTCTAGTTGAAGACCCTCAGGCGACATCAAGATGTAGACAGTCCTGTCCTTGATAAACTGGAGTTTTTTATGTATCGTGTGCATTTTTGTTACATGTACATTCACTCCATATCCTTTCATTTTTTTCTATGTACAAATGTACAAATGTGTCTTTATTTCACATTCACATATTTAATGACTCAATTTGGGGGGGGGGTACAGTAATTTAAAATGCTAATTTAGAGTTAAGTAAATATGTTTTGAAACTGGAAGATAGCCGATAGATTTAACCATAAAAGTATTAGAATGAAAAAAATTTAGATAAAATTAATACATAACAGATTATCGTTTATCACTCAGGAAAACTGTGTACATTGTTAATCAGGAATATGTAAATCAAATGGAATCGATATTGGACACCACGGATTTTAGTTTGTCTTGAATCATCAAAAAATCTTGGTTATGCCGAAGTTAAGGTTGATTATTGAATGTAGGCGAAAAAAGGCAATTCAAGTAGCAAAACATATAGTTCATCTTTGATATTTTGACTTCAGATTTTTAAAGCCCAAAAAACATTTTCCATTGCTGAGAGTATCGAAGAATTTGTGATACATCATAAAAGACTACTCCATCATACTTTTTATACCGATGTTTAATTATTTGAGGTTTTCCTTTAGATATTGTTTATAGTCAATTTCAAAGATTCAATATTGAAATTGAATTAATTGACAACTATTATATTCATTCACTAACATTGTGAAATTGTTGCACAACTCATCGGAAATATAACAGACCAACACTCACTAATATTAGGACTAAAATATTTTCAAGCATGTGTTTGAATATATAAGAGATCAAAAGAGTCAGATATCTTTCTTTAAATGGTTTAAAATATTCAAATAGTTTTTAGAGCTGCTATCTAGATAACATCAGGCGCGTAGCTCCCTTTACGCAAAAAAGCATTTGCTTGCACATCATTTTTCAAAAAAAGAAAAAATAGAAAAGAAAAGAAAAAGAGAGGAAGAAAACAAAAAAGGTAAAAATAACAGTAACAAATATTTAAACAAACTTCGATCGTTTCATTACGACAACAAATTCCTAGAACTTGCTCTTTGTTAATTTAATTTTTAAGCTTTTTTGGGAAGATAGGATCAATAGTTGCAGATAAATACTGAAATAACGAAAATTTATTTTGTGCTCATTCATGAACGAATAACTAAATACAGAACTTACTGTAAATTTTGTTTCTGCATATGGCCATTTCGACAACTTATGCCTCTGCAGGGCGGATAAAATCTAAGTATTTGGGAGACCACAAACCTCAAAAATGTAAAAAAAAACGGACAGAAAAATACCAAATATGATCCAAGTGGAAAGCCAAAATAATCTATTAAAGGACAGAGCTTTACATGAGTGAGATACTCCCTAGTTTTCAACAAATAAACAAGAATTTAGATATTCCAAGTTTCGGGTCAGCACTGAAGTACTGACTACTGGGCTTATGAATACTCTTGTTGACTAACAGTTGTTCGGGCAATGTCCTTGTCTACGCGAGCTAGTCAGGTCATAATACGGAAAGCCAGGCCTTGAGCAGACTGTACACAACCTTTGTTGAAAAACGCCATGCACCGTTCAGTATTCAGACTCTTTCTATGGAAAAGCCCCAAGAGGCGGTATAGAAAACTAAATTTCCTGCTCTACCCAGATCTCCTCTTTTACAGATTGAAGCAATCAAAACTCTTTTGTTTTGTTCGTCCCTTACAGCCTTATTTAACCTTCTTTCAACATTTTGAATTGATTTATTTGTTATCGGCCCGATCCTGATGTGGTTGAAATATTGCTCAATAGGCTTTAACTAACTAATCAATTAATCAAACTCGTCAAACGGATTTTGGTAGAACCAACAAGAACATACCTTGCATTTTGCGTGTATGTAATTTCATGTAGCTTTGGTCACCGATACACAAGGAATGGAGATTTTCATTTCTTATGTTTAATAACTTGAAAAAAGAATTGATCCGGAACATTTTTCGTTAAGGACTTCCTAGCTTGTGTATGTAGTAATGACTTGATATTTGGTATGAAGCTTTGGTATGATGAGTTGTACTGTGTCTCCCCTTTTCAAGTCCAACCCTCATATACATCCTGTTTGTCCATAACTTTGATTTTAATGTTTTCCCGCATTATTGCCAAATATTGCAATTACTTATGTACGTAGTATCGATTTGATATTTGGCCTGAAGCTTATAGGATATGTAGTACCGTGTCTCTCCTTTTCAAGTCCGCCACATCTATTTACCGATAAATTTGACTTTTTCTTGACGTCCATATTTGTTTAATATTGTGTGTAGACACCTATATCGTGTCCATACTCACTTGTATTTGCACTTACCATATTAATTCAGGGTTCAACGAGCGGAGTATACTTGCTGTCATATTAAATGTTGTTTTCTTTTTCATATTTAAGTCTTAAAAAATCGTTGTTTTTGAGAATGAAATTATATGCCAAGAGAGTACGAGGTTGCAGGATTTTGCATATTTTACCTCACAGCCTCTGGGGGCCTTGAGCGGCCCCAGACCCCTTGCCGTAAAACCACCTCGCTACGCGAGGTGGGCTCACCGCTTCGCGGGTCATCGTCAACCCGCAGACCAAATTTGCTTGCACATCATTTTGGACTCAGCTACGCCCCTGCATATTGTTACTAGTATACCAATTTAACTGTCTCAGTGCAAGCGAACCGACAAAATCACTAGGAAACAAAAACTGTAACAATGACGATGTGGCATTTAGGCAAATAGGACCTAAGATGTACGTAAAGAATGAAAATCACATTTGTCTTAGAATAACTGAAATGGCAATATTGTTCTCCTGGTTGTACAAATCGTTTGTCAGTTGGTGAAAATAATCAGCTTTCTGAAAATGTGCATAAATGCCGTGTATTTGTGGGGACATGGTCTCATGAGCATTGGCTCTATATCCTTCCCTTTTTAAAACAGCAATACATGTCGCTTCTTGAACGGACCACTATTCCTTTAAAAAAATATGACTGTACGGCAGTAGAATATCGAAGGGACAAAGGAGTGAAATTTACAAAAATCGAAGTCCAAAGACACGGCCAAAACGAGAACACAGAAAACAATGACGTTAGACACAAAAAAAAACAATGACGTTAGACAGGTACAAAGTACAACATTCAAAACAAAGGCATTCACAGTGTGAACTTCAGTAAAACTGAGAGTGACATCAGGTGCTCCGGAAGGGTAAGTATGTCCTGCTCTGTATACAGCACACGTCACACGGTCAGTGAGGCATATGGTTTGAAAGATCTGTTAGGTTACTGATTGGCTATTGTCATTTTCTTACCCTGAGACAAAACCAATTGAGAGTCATGGTACGTGTAACTTCTCTTACCCTAAAACAGTACCAAGGTGAAACTTTGAAAAGCTTTTGTAATCACTTTAGTATTGAAACATGGACAGGGACAAATCGGTACAACAAACATAAATGGAACTGTGGATTCGCATCTAAAAACCAAATGAACGAATTTCAAAGTCGTGCTAACTTTTTTCTAGTTTGATTTTTACTGTGAGTCTTTTTGTGTATTTATTTTTTAGCCATTCACCACACAAAGGGGGAGGGTTTGGATCCAAGAAAACGAGTTTAATCCCACCGCAATTTTTACGCCTGTCCCAAGTCAGGAATATGTCATTGGCTTGTCCTTGTCTTCTTATAAAATTTTAGTTTCTTGATATTGGGTTATTGGATGTGGTTTGTTTCCATTGATTTATTCACTTTTTTACCTTTTGGGGGCATTTAGGGCTTGCTATATGGTGTGAGATTCCTCACTGTGTTGAAGACCGTACGGTGACCCCTAGATGCTTTGTTTTGGGTCGTTTTAACTTGGATATGGGATGTTGTCTCCTTGACATTTACCCCATTTCCTTTCTTTTTCATAACAAATGTTTAATAGTTCAATGATTTTTTTTAATAGTCCAATAATTTTTAATAGTCCAATGATTTTTTTCAATAGTTTAAATTATTTTGAATCCCCCAAAAAATAAATTTGAAAAATCTATTATAAACCGTACTTTTTATATTCTGAATAGATAACTAACTACCGAAGTTACTGTGAATTGATTTTCTGCATATGCGCATTTCGAGAGATGACAACAAAATACCGAAAAGGAAGCTTTTTAGCTTATGTCTCCTCAGTGCAGACGAAAAGCTAACGTTTGGCAATCAAAAATCTAACCATGTCAAAAAGGTGATAGGGACCAAAATTACTTAACACCTTACAATTGAGTCTTTACCAGTGAGGAAGAATTGCTCGAAAGAGCTTCCTTACAGTTTTATGAAATGATTAAACTTTATTTTCAAACGATCGGTTTTCCGACCAACACTGGACAAGTATGCTAGAAATATAAGCCAGTTTCGATAATCTGTTAATCACAAAACTTTACTAGAGGAAAAATTGTTAGAGAAACAATATCTGAGTTTGCAAGATAGTGATCTATTAGAGAATTTTGTCGTAATTTGCGGATATGATAGCCAGTTGGTTTTCCAATCGTAAAATACTCTTCATTAAAGAACAAGTACATGTATTTGCGACATTAAAATTGTTGATAGCCCTTAAAATTGTACAGTTCAAAATTTGAATTTAGATAAAACCCTATCAAAATGTTATGCGGCTTAAAATTTACAATTGGTATAATTTTACCTCTTGTTCGATATCGTTGTCGCTGACAGTATTGCTCAACACGTGTTTAAGCAGGTTAAAAATCTGAAATAAAAATAAAATAGTGGAATATCCTGGGATTTCCAGGGCTTTTTTCTCCAGTGGCTTTGTACATGCTTTTTCCCTTTGGATTTCTGCTCTTGACAATTCTGTTCGGTAATATTGTTATTACCCTCATTGAAAACGGTAGGGTATCTTCAACCCAGAAATCTATAAAAATGTAAGCAGTGTCTCTTTTGACGATGTCTTAAGGTCCCTTGGTTCATTTGCTCTCAGTAAGTTTTTTCATTAACAATGAAGGGATATGGAGTAAATGCCAATGAGACAAAATCTCAACAAACACATGGTAAAACCAAGCAATGGGACAACGCTTTTATTGTTGTTCTTCATCTTGAAGTCACCATGAGGCCTTCAAAAATGAGCATTACTCATACCTCATAGCAAGTTAAAGACGCCCCCTAGCACCGGTTTGAGCGGAATTTATTGCTAATTGCCGAGCAACGCTACATCCAAGTCTTTTTTCCTTTGATCCATGGATGTAGGATCGTCAACAAACAATATTTACTGGCATTTGAAGTGTTCTTACAATCGCTGTCATCCATTGCCCGACAAAAAGACTAGTAGAAGACAATCACAACAATTAAACAACATGTTTTGATTTGGTTTTCCTTTTTTATTAATTTAAATTTTGGCATTTTTCAAATAATTCAAAACAAAGCACTTGCAAAAAATCCACTTGACGAAAACCAATCTAGGCCAGACGGTGCAATGCAGCATTGACGAGGATGTATTTAATAGAGTCGGCCTCAAATATTTAACACATACTGTGTGTGTACATGTATGTGGCTAGTTGTTGGGTGAAATTATACCTTTCAGTTGGTATAATTTGTGAAAATGCATAACGAATAATATAAAAATAAAAATATATATTGTAAGCATTTAAATCCATAATCATTGCGGGAGTAATTTGATAAAACTATGAAAATAAATCTAACAGTGCAACGTGGGGTACCCGTGCACTTTCATTGCAGAAAGGGGGAATTATTCTGATTAATGTGTGGTTTGGTTTTTCTGTCGTAGGCAGGGTCTTCCAAAGCTACTATCACACCATTATCTTGTGGTATGGAAATGCTAAAACACGAATTGAAACAATTTTACAAAAAGCATTCTCTCACATTCTTAAAGAGACTACTGAAACACCTACTTCAGCTTGACAAAGATGGACGTCTGAAATCTAAGCTATATGACAAACGTGATGACTTTAATTTCCCAAATGTTAACCTTCCCTTTGGGAGCAGCGATATCACTATCTCTCCAGCCTATGGAATGTACATTACACAGTTGATCATGTAGTTTATACAGTGATTTTTATTAGAGCAAAAACACTGTCTCAAAAGCTGCTAAGTCGGGGATTTCTTCAGCGTTTTTTACTGTCATTCCTTCCGAAATTCTATGGCCGCCAAGATGACATCATTTAAAGACATGATGGGTTTGTGTCCCAAATTCAGCTAAATTTCACGTCTTTACGAATTTGACAACCAGGTTTTGACTCATTCCTGGATTAACTCACTGATAGTGTGACGCGTGCCGCTAGCGGAGCAGGACATGCTTGCACTTCTGGAGCACCTGATATCACTCCCAGTTTTCATTGGAGTTCACAAGTATGAGTGCCTTAGTTCTTATTCTAATGTAGTTTGTTATTAATTCTGTTATCTGATTGGTTAATACTATCATTTTCAAGGTATAGATTTCACGGTTGACATTCCTGAAATTGACACGATTAATACTGAAATTGACACGATTAATACGCGCTTGTTTATGAAATAAAATGGAGGCAATACACATCGCTTCAACTGCTGTATTTGATTGTAAACATTCGGCTTGTGGTGACACATGTTGAAAGAGAGTTGTGAAGAGGAAAGTGACAAGTGTCTTGTTACATGAATGAGACAGATATTTAAGAAGCCGATTTCGATGAGCGTTATGACTTACGCAGACTTCAGACATTTCAAATGTTATCTCCGATACAAAGGACATTGTCATTAAAAAGCCTACAAGAAAGTTTCGTTTACACCCTCATTCGTTTCCAAGATGTAAATCTGCTGTGTGGCATCCGACAAATGTCCAGAGTTAAAAATATTAAATTACAAATTAACCCAAGAACATTTCCCAGACGTTTAGCCTTGGAACTCTAGCAATACTTCACTGTAATAAAACGATGGTTATGTGTAATTGTCCTTACAAGGATCCATTTGATTTGGCGGTGCCTCTGAATGTCCCATGGGAATACAGAAACTTCTTTTTCACACGAAACGCGTCGCCAGTAAACTCAATTTGCGACAATCAAAATCCCCAATTGATGCCTCCAAATCTTCAAATACAATACAGTTATCTCCTAAATGTCGTATTTTATTTCCATGCCTTGTGGCTATCTCATGTCCATATTTTGTCTTTGTTTTTCTCTGTTGCCCTTTTTGCCATGTCTTTGGACTTTGGATTTTTGTTATCATCACTTCCCTTGTTCCTTCGGTACATTTGTATTCTACTGCTGTTGTCTGATTTAGGTTTCAATATGTTGTGGAGTTTTCTGACGGAACATATTAGAAATGGACCCTTAAGTTGAATGTTCTCAGGAAAAAAATATTTTGGCAGGTCCATTTAAAAAAATATCATCCATACAGTTTAAGTAATCATTTAGTATTTGTTCGAGTTAATACCAATTTTTCTTCCTCCTGGAGTATGAATAGGGGTGAATTGTATTATTACTATTCCATGTTGTTATTGTTGTATTGTCTGAATTTGAGGCGATTTTACCAATTACAATGTCACAGTAATAACCAATCAATTTTTGGTAACTCGAAAAAATGGACCTGAACATTGAGTGCGCTGTCCAAACAAACACGTGAAGAAATAAAAATGAATTCGCATTATAAACTGTTTTATTATGCCTACCCAAATATTAAGATGACGCTTTTGAGTTTGTGTTTCTATTTGATGTAACATGACTGACAACTAAATAAAGATCAGTCAAAACTTTGTAAAACCTTTCATCTGTTTAACAGCTGTCTACCAACAGAAAAGTTTGGTCACCCTAGTACATACATGGGGGAGTAATGATACAACTAAAGTATAGAAAACAATAATAAATTTATTACTACCGTTCGACCACAAACACACCAACGCACACAAAACAAAGTCAAGAAGTACAAAGTCATATAAATTTGATAATCATTAATTTTCGAAAAAGAGCGTAAAGATGATTTTATCATATATTTTGTCCAGCCCATCACAATGACTAGACACAGAGGATAGTTCTGGTCGTTAACTTATGGTTGAACGCATTGATTTTATACACTTAATGATTCATTTATGAAAAATCAGTTATTCAATATTTTGTTTACTAATTGACCAATTTTTGTACTAAAGTTTATTTTTTGACCCAAAAACATTGAGATAAAATGATTAAAAAGCATTTTCCATGAAAACAAACTGCATAAGTAGAAAAACATCGCTGATGATGAATCAGTTTTAAAAGACGGTAATCCTAACTTAAATAGTGCTTCTTTGTACAACTTAGTCTCGGAAATCAAGAAAACAAATCGTCTTTTCGTTATATTGTTATTATGACAAACAAAGAGAAATCATTGGTAATTTTTACTGTTGCTAAATTCCATAATAGCGAAGAAATTGTCATCAATTTTTTTACACCTTCTGCAGTATATATTTATGTTTGTTAGAGATCTTTAGAGAACTTTTATGGTTGAATTTTTGTTTATATGAGGAGGTAGATCTGCAAATTGCTGTCAAATGGATATATGTGACACTGAAATCTGAAGAAAGTACTATGGAATGCCGTTACTGCTTTATGTTAGAATTTCTTTATCATGGTGAGAGTTTTCTTTATCATGATGAGAGTTATCTTTATTATGATGAGAGTTTTCTTTATTATGATGAGAGTTTTCTTTATTATGATGAGAGTTTTCTTTACCATGGTGAGAGTTTTCTTTATCATGGTGAGACTTTTCTTTATCATGGTGAGAGTTTTCTTTATCATGGTGAGAGTTTTCTTTATCATGATGAGAGTTTTCTTTATCATGGTGAGAGTTTTCTTTATCATGGCAAACATAACATGCCAATCAGTGACAGCAGGTAGTGTTTCAGTGGAATTGGTATTATAATTGTGTACTGTTTGTACCTGTTAATATATACTTTTCACATTTCGGAGTTGTTCGACGGAATCGGATTTCACTAACAACAAAACCCAACTTATACAGTAGTTGTCTGAAAAACATTGAGATAAAATGATTAAAAAGCATTTTCCATGAAAACAAACTGTATAAGTAGAAAAACATCGCTGATGATGAATCAGTTTTAAAAGACGGTAATCCTAACTTAAATAGTGCTTCTTTGTACAACCAAGAAAACAAATCGTCTTTTTGTTATATTGTTATTATGACAAACAAAGAGAAATCATTGGTAATTTTTACTGTTGCTAAATTCCATAATAGCGAAGAAATTGTCATCAATTTTTTTACACCTTCTGCAGTATATATTTATGTTTGTTAGAGATCTTTAGAGAACTTTTATGGTTGAATTTTTGTTTATATGAGGAGGTAGATCTGCAAATTGCTGTCAAATGGATATATGTGACACTTCTTTATCATGGTGAGAGTTTTCTTTAACANCAAAACCCAACTT
Organism: Modiolus philippinarum; assembly: GCA_002080025.1. Lineage (NCBI taxonomy): Eukaryota > Metazoa > Mollusca > Bivalvia > Mytilida > Modiolidae > Modiolus > Modiolus philippinarum. Next base: position 15,322 of record MJUU01003303.1, on the reverse strand, counting down.
ATACAGTAGTTGTCTGAATGAAGGCCCTTAGCTCTCAATGTCCCACAAATTCTGCAAATAAACAGAACTCGTTACATGAAAACCATTATTGCTTGTTATACGTGGGAAGTACCAGAATATCAGTACAAAGTACAGTACAAAATTTACTCTTTATCAATGTCACTATAAAATATTAAAATTCTTATAATAATACAAACACTAAAAAACTTTTTAATGCAGTTTCAAAATTACACATAACTGTTTTACGTCGGAGCAATATCGAATGTGATTCTGTGTAAAAAATATAGAATGATAATAAAATAGCGGAATATTTTAGGCTTGCTAATATTTTTCATATTTGGTATGGTGTCATGTTCGAAGATTGTCATTGTCCTCTCACAGACATTCTCCAAAAACCGTCATTGGAAAAGCTTATATTTGATTGGGTTTTACATTGAAGAGACATAAGTTGTTGAAATTACTTTCTGTAAAACTCGGGATTGACTCAAACATTGATATTTTGTTAATTTATGATAAAACTCTTTCAACTAATTATTACAGGATTACAGTCATAATAAACCAACAAAATGGTTTTGAGAAAATAAACAAGAGGCACCTGGCTTTCAGTTGCCACAATCAAGCTAGCATTGTAAATTATACTGTTGATCTTCAGTCTTTCAAACTTTGGTAGCTCGAACAACACATCTTGAACTGTATTTAAAGTCTGATGTGTTACTAAATTTCTTTGTTGGGCTTTTTTGTCAAAAAAAGTTCTTGCTAAGGACCATTTTTGAAGTCGAGACATCATTTTGTAAATGGCAGACAATTTTCAACATCGCTTTTGAAGTCGCAACATCAATATTTATTTGGAAACCAAATTTTATTGAAATCGGACAATGTTGAATTTTCCCGCCTTTTTTGGCAGCCGTCTTGAAAATTGCCGTCAGCGAACAATTTTCAAGATCAGTTTTGAAGTTGTGACATCAATACCTATTTGTAAACCAAATTTCATTGAAATCGGACAATGTTGAATATTCCCGCCTTTTTTTGTGGCCATTTTGAAAATTACCATCAGCAAACAATTTTCAAGATCAGTTTTAAAGTTGCGACATCAATACCTATTTGTAAACCAAGTTTCATTGAAATCGGACAATGCTGAATATTCCCGCCTTTTTTTGTTGGCCATTTTGAAAATGGCGGTCAACGAACAATTTTAAACACCGATTTTGAAGTGACAACATCAATTTCTATTGGAAACCAAATTTCATTGAAATCGGACAATGTTGAATTTTCCCCCTTTTTTGGCAGCCATTTGAAAATTGCAGTCAACAAATAATTTTCAACATCAGTTGAAATTGCGACATCAATACCTTTTTAGAAACCAAATTTCATTGAAATCGGACGTTGAATTTTCTCACCATTTTGGTGGCCATTTTGAAAATGGTGGTCAATGAACAATTTTTAACATCAGTTTTGAAGTTACGACATCAATACCTTTTTGGAAACCACATTTCATTGAAATGGACAATGTTGAATTTTCCCCCCTTTTTTGGCAGCCATTTGAAAATGGCAGTCAACAAACAATTTTCAACACAGGTTTTGAAGTAGTGACATCAATTTCCACATGGATACCAAATTTTATTGAAATCGGACAATGTTGAATTTTCCCGCCTTTTTTGTGGCCATTTTGAAAATGGTGGTCAACGAATAATTTTTAACATCAGTTTTGAAGTTGCGACATCAACATCTATTTGGAAACCAAATTTCATTGAAATCGGCCAATGTTGAATTTTCCCGCCTTTTTTTTTGGCGGCCATTTCGAAGACGGTGGTCAATGAACAATTTTCAACATCAGTTTTGAAGTCCCCATTGCATGGCGAACATTTTATCAATTAACACTGAACCTTTATCTTCTGTAGTTTTGGAAATAAAAGACGAAAAATATGAAAATTTTGAAAATTTTGTGAAAAAGGGGCAATAACTCCTACAAGGGTTTTTGAATTTCTTCAAAATTTCAGGGTGGGTAGATCTTGATATGCTAAATATTTCTGCAATTTACACTTGACCTCTATCTGTTACACTTTTTATAAATAAAAAATAAATAAATAAACTTTTGAAAATTTTACGGAAAAAGGGCTATAACTCCAAGATGGGTTTTCAGATTTTCTTCAAAATAGCACAGTAGGTAGATCATTTTAATACCCCGTCAGAGTTTTGATATCTGTAACGGTTTTCGAGTTATTGGCCAAAAACTGCAATTTA
>MJUU01003302.1:14319-29551 GCA_002080025.1 Modiolus philippinarum | reverse complement strand
AAAAAAAAATTACTCGGTCGGTAAACGGGAATTAGATGTTCAGCAATCCTTAAATCACTATCTATACGTGTCTACAAAATTTCAAATGGCAGTGATAAGTAATTACTGAGAAAACTTTTACAAGTTTCTACAATTACCAAAAATATATTAAAAGTTGGTAAACAAGAAGTAGATGTTCGGCAAACCTGAAATTGCCACTTGCGGTATGGGACATCATTTCAAATTTGCATACAAAATTTAAAGTGAATTCATTTGGATCTACATTACTACATTATTGACTTTCAAGATACATTTGATCACAATTTGAACATTTTGTTCTGTCTTAAAGATTAAAAGATTTTCTACTTTTACTGGCCTAGTTTTGTGTCGACAAAACGAATATTATAGCGACTTGCAAGTTTAGATGCATAACAGCATCACTTATAATTAAATATATGGTCCTGATAACAGTAATACATTTCCATTGGTATAAAAAGCACAGCCTTGTCATTTAACCTACAAATTGATAGTCAAGAAAATGTAATAAAACAAATAGATGTTCAGAGGTAAATTTTTGTTGATATTTAGACAGAAATTATGGTTTCAGAACTATAATGTCAATGAAAACGATGCCAAATTCACGCAAATTTTATCTCTTTTGATTTGTTAACAAGCTCTTATAAATGTAGAACCATGATATTATTTATATTTCATTTTTCTTTTATATACATTTAATGGTTTTATTATGCATAATTTGTGTATCAAAATTTTGTAGTCCGAGTTTGTGATAGTCCGACTTTGTAATGGTCCGAGTTTGTTATGGTCCGGGTTTGTTTTAGTCCGACTTATCCAGTAACCTACTGTGTGATCAATGGTTTTATTGTTGTTAATATATGTACTCAGTGATCAATGATTTATTGTTGTTAATATATGTACTCTGTGATCAATGGTTTTATTGTTGTATTTATTGTTGTTAATACATGTACTCTGTAATCAATGGTTTTATTGTTGTTAATGTATGTACTCTGTGATCAATGGTTTTATTGTTGTATTTATTGTTCTTAATATATGTACTATGTGATCAATGGTTTATTGTTGTTAATACATGTACTCTGTAATCAATGGTTTTATTGTTGTTAATATATGTACTCTGTGATCAATGGTTTTATTGTTGTTAATATATGTACTATGTGATGAATAGTTTATTGTTGATGTTGCGAGTTCAAAACCGGTGTTGAAAATTGTTCCTTGACCGCCATTTTCAAATGGCCGCCAAAAAAGGCGGGAAAATTCAACATTGTCCGATTTCAATGAAATTTGAATTCGAAAGAGATATTGATGTTGCGACTTCAAAACTGATGTTGAAAATTGTTTGTTGACTGCCATTTACAAAATGACGTCTCGACTTCAAAACTGGTGTCGAAATTGGTCCTTAGCAAGACCGTTTTTATGAAAAAAAATCCTTACAAAGAAATATAATAAAACATGATCAGACTTTAAAAACAGTTCAAGATATTGGAGGTGTTCGACCTACGAAAGTTTGAGAAACTGAAGATCAACTGTATAACTTACATTGTTACCTTGATTGTGGCAACTGAAAACCAGGTGAGCGATACAGGCTCCTGGGAGCCTCTAGTTGCTAATATATGTACTCTGTGATCAATGGTTTTATTGTTTTAATATATGTACTATGTGATCAATAGTTTATTGTTGTTAATATATCTACCCTGTGATCAATTTGTTTGATAGTTGTTAATATATGTACTCTGTGATCAATGGTTTTATTGTTGTTAATATATGTACTCTGTGATCAATGGTTTTATTGTTGTTAATACATGTACTCTGTAATCAATGGTTTTATTGCTGTTAATAAATGTACTCTCTGATCCAATGATTTATTGTTGTTAATATATGTAGTCTGTGATCAATGGTTTTATTGCTGTATTTATTTTTGTTAATATATGTACTATGTGATCAATGGTTTATTGTTGATAATACATGTACTCTGTAATCAATGGTTTTATTATTGTTAATATATGTACTCTGTGATCAATGGTTTTATTGTTGTATTTATTGTTGTTAATATATGTACTATGTGATCAATGGTTTATTGTTGTTAATACATGTACTCTGCAATCAATGGTTTTATTGTTGTTAATATATGTACTCTGTGATCAATGGTTTTATTGTTGTTAATATATGTACTATGTGATCAATAGTTTATTGTTGTTAATATATGTTCTCTGTGATCGATTTGTTTTATAGTTGTTAATATATGTACTCTGTGATCAATGGTTTCATTGCTGTTAATATATGTACTCTGTGATCAATGGTTTTATTGCTGTTAATATATGTACTCTGTGATCAATGGTTTTATTATGGTAATAGATGTACTATATGTGATCAATGGTTTTATTGCTGTTTATATATGTACTCTGTGATCAATGGTTTTATTGTTGTTAATATACGTACTCTGTGATCAATGGTTTCATTGCTGTTAATATATGTACTCTGTGATCAATGGTTTTATTATGTTAATAGATGTACTATATGTGATCAATGGTTTTATAGTTGTTAATATATGTACTCTGTGATCAATGGTTTTATTGTTGGTTTTATTGTTGTTAATACATGTACTATGTGATTATAGTTTTACTGTAATTTATATATGTACATGATGAATATGCGTACTTGGTTCATGTATATGGTGGTTTTTTTAGGACATTTTCATCTAGATTTTCTTCATTGATTTCACACTACTTGATTTGAATTTATCCTGAATTGACTCACTGTCAGTATTATGGATGTACTTTTCTAAGAAGGGAATTCTGACTCCTCCAGATCACCTGCTGTCACCCCTGGTTTATATTTACAATGGATTAAGTCACTGACAGTGTGATAGGGTGTGTCTTACTGAGGAACACATGCCGACTCTTCTGGGTCACATGATGCTATCTTCATTTTTACTCAAATTTACAAAGAGTGCATTAGTTTTGAATTTTCCTGTTTGCACACTTTGTATATGTAATGTTTTTTCCTTTCTCTGGATTTTTAGTGACTGGGTATAACTTCTTCCTTTGGCAATAATTTTATAGTAATAATATTCAATTCTTTTCAAGCATGAATTTGTTATGTGTTAGATTTGAAACTATGTTATTTTATCTGTATTCATTTTGAAACAATGCCACTACATTGTCAACTCAAAACATACCTGAAAGCTTCTTTCTCTTTTCTGAAATACAAGAAAACACAGTAAACTATAGTTATTTTACCAGACAAAAGCCGTCTAACATACTTAATTTTATTACATTCTACTAAATATATATGGTCATCAGAAGGAATTAAATTTATAATCAAATGAATGTACTACAGTCTATAATTCTATGCATTATCATAATTAACTCAACAATTAATCGAAGTCATTTAGGTAGTATGCGATTTTTCATTCAACACTTTACCTGTCCAGCACCTTTCGATACCAATGTCTTGTTCAGTCATTGCTCTCTTACTACAGTATTGTTTTCTGTACTAATAGCTTGTTCAGTCAGTACTATATTACCGTTAGTTTACTGTTTCTTGAGCCCATGTATTGTTCAGTCTACTTGATAACTGTAGTGCCGTATACTGTTTTATGTATCACTGTCTTTTTCAGTCAGTACTTTATTACTTTAGTATCGTATATAAAACTAGTATGTACCAATGTCTTGTTCGGTCAGTATTCTATTTCTGTAGTATACTATTTTATGTACCAATGTCTTGTTCAGTCAGTATTCTATTATTGTAATATACTGTTTATGTACCTATGTCTTGTTCAGTCAGTACTCTATTACTGTAGTATACTGGTTTTTTAATGTCTTCTTCAGTCAGTACTCTAAGTCAGGAAATTTATTAACCGTTGTGTGTCTTGTCTTTTTTCTAGTAAGTTTACTTTATGTTTACAGGAGTCTAGGATGATGTTTTTTCGCAGAACTTGATTACTCTTTATTCAGGGGCCGACTCCGACCTGCTGTTGGGTGTGGGGTTTTCTCACCGTTCATTGAAGATCTTATGGTGGCTTTGAGTTGTTATTACTCCCCTTTGGGTCTTTGTCTCTTTGACACATTCCCCGTTTCCCTTCTTTTTTTATTTTTTGTATACCAATGCCTTGTTCAGTCAGTACTCTATCACTGTAGTATACTGTTTTATGTGCCAATGTCTTGTTCATTCAGTACTCTATTACTGTAATATACTATTTTATATACCAATGTCTTGTTCAGTCAGTACTCAATTGCTATAGTATACTGTTTTATGTACTAATGTCTTGTTCAGTCAGTATTCTATATCTGTTGTATACTGTTTTATGTACCAATGTCTTGTTCAATTAGTACTCTATTACTGTAGTATACTGTTTTATGTACCAATGTCTTGTTCAATCAGTACTCTATTACTGTAGTATACTGTTTTATGTACCAATGTCTTGTTCATTCAGAACTCTATTACAGTAGTGTACTGTTTAATAAACCAATGTCTTGTGCAATCAGTACTCTCTTACTGTAGTATACTGTTTTATTTACCAATGTCTTGTTAAGTCAGTACTCCATTACTGTAGTATACTGTTTAATGTACCAATGTCTTGTTCAGGCAGTACTCTTTTACTGTAGTATACTGTTTTATGTACCAATGTCTTGTGCAGTCAGTACTCTATTACTGTAGTATACTGTTTTATGTACCAATGTCTTGTTAAGGCAGTACTCTATTACTGTAGTATACTAATCTTATGTACCAATGTCTTGTTCAGTCAGTACTCAATTACTGTAGTATACTATTTTATATACCAATGTCTTGTTTAGTCGGTACTCTATTGCTATAGTATACTGTTTTATGTACCAATGTCTTGTTCAGTCAGTATTCTATTTCTGTTGTATACTGTTTTATTTACCAATGTCTTGTTCAATCAGTACTCTATTACTGTAGTATACTGCTTTATGTACCAATATCTTGTTCATTCAGTACTCTAATACTGTAGTGTACTGTTTAATGAACCAATGTCTTGTGCAGTCAGTACTCTATTACTGTAGTATACTGTTTTATGTACCAAAGTCTTGTTAAGTCAGTACTCCATTACTGTAGTATACTGTTTTATGTACCAATGTCTTGTTCAGGCAGTACTCTATTACTGTAGTATACTAATCTTATGTACCAATGTCTTGTTCAGTCAGTACTCTATTACTGTAGTATACTATTTTATATACCAATGTCTTGTTTAGTCAGTACTCTATTGCTATAGTATACTGTTTTATGTACCAATGTCTTGTTCAGTCAGTATTCTATTTCTGTAGTATACTGTTTTATGTACCAATGTCTTGTTCATTCAGTACTCTAATACTGTAGTGTACTGTTTAATGAACCAATGTCTTGTGCAGTCAGTACTCTATTACTGTAGTATACTGTTTTATGTACCAATGTCTTGTTCAGGCAGTACTCTATTACTGTAGTATACTAATCTTATGTACCAATGTCTTGTTCAGTCAGTACTCTATTACTGTAGTATACTATTTTATATACCAATGTCTTGTTTAGTCATTACTCTATTGCTATAGTATACTGTTTTATGTACCAATGTCTTGTTCAGTCAGTATTCTATTTCTGTTGTATACTGTTTTATTTACCAATGTCTTGTTCAATCAGTACTCTATTACTGTAGTATGCTATTTTATGTACCAAAGTCTTGTTCATTCAGTACTCTATTACTTAGTGTACTGTTTAATGAACCAATGTCTTGTGCAGTCAGTACTCTATTACTGTAGTATACTGTTTTATGTACCAAAGTCTTGTTCAGGCAGTACTCTACTACTGTAGTATACTGTCTTATGAATCAATGTCTTGTTAAGTCAGTACTCCATTAATGTAGTATACTGTTGTATGTACCAATGTCTTGTTCATTTAGTACTCTATTACTGTAGTATACTGTTTTATTTAACAATGTCTTGTTCAGTCAGTACTCTATTACTGTTGTATACTGTTTTATGTACCTATGTCTTGTTCAGTCAGTACTCTATTACTGTAGTATACTGTTTTATGTACCAATGTCTTGTTCAATCAGTACTCTATTACTGTAGTATACTATTTTATGTACCAATGTCTTGTTCATTCAGTACTCTATTACTTAGTGTACTGTTTAATTAACCAATGTCTTGTGCAGTCAGTACTCTATTACTGTAGTATACTGCTTTATGTACCAATGTCTTGTTCATTCAGTACTCTATTACTGTAGAATACTGTTTTATTTAACAATGTCTTGTTCAGTCAGTACTCTATTACTGTTGTATACTGTTTTATGTACCTATGTCTTGTTCAGTCAGTACTCTATTACTGTAGTATACTGTTTTATTTAACAATGTCTTGTTCAGTCAGTACTCTATTACTATCGCATACTGTTTTACTATTGTATAATATGAGTGCTTTTGTCTTATTGGCTACGTTTGTGTGCCTTTATTATATACTTTTGTCTTGTTTGTTTACTGTATTAACAGTCAGGGGACAGACTCGAGTAAGTCTTATTATTTTAGACCTTTTCAAGTCTGGAATTATAGGTATTGTTCAGCAATTTTGACTTGAACAAGTATAAAATTGATCAGACAAGTCTAAGAGAAATTACCATTTTAATGTTTTTTGTTCTTAATGGTTATTTTCAACTATCCTTCATATTGTATATCATTGAAAAAAATAATCATAACTAGTGCCTTGTAATGTAAAAGAAAAAGCTTTACCAATCTGCAGTTGGTTGATATTGATAATTTTGTTATCGTTGATAACAATTTTAAATTGATTGTACACCTGCTGTCCATGTAATTCCAATTAGGTCTGGACGCCCCACCTCTAAATACTGACGCTTGGCTCATTAAAATGGTCTATTTAGCAAATTTTAGACTTATGCAAGTCTAATTATCCATAAAATTTGGAACACCTGTGCAACAGTAAATAAACACTAGACTTCATCAGGTCTAAAAATTTAAGACTTCAACAGGTCTATGTATACAAAAATAAGAAAATTATAAGACTGAAACAAGTCTAAAATTCTGCAGACTTGTACAGGTATGTCCCCTGACTGATTAAACTGTTTTATGTATCTATCTTATTGGAATTGTATTTACCTGTATTTATATTTTGTGTATTATCTGTACATTGTTTTGTTGTGTTATGTTTACCTGTATTTATATTTTGTGTACTGTCTGTACATTGTGTTGTGTTGTATTGCGTTACCTGTATCTATATTTTGTGTATTGTCTGTATGTTGTGTAGTGAGGTATTATGTTTAACTGTATCTAAATTTTGTGTATTGTCTGTGCATTGTATTGTGTTGTATTGCCTTTACCTGTATCTATATTTTGTGTATTGTTTGTACATTGTGTCGTGTTGTACTACATTTACCTGTATCTATTAGTCCATGGGCTGGAATAACCCCCCGTGCACCACCCCCCCCCCCCCCCCGCTTCCCAACCCCACAATTTTTTTACGTCCGGATACATCCCCTCATCAAAATAAAACATGTTAACACGAGCATAACCTGCACGCATTGGTGGAGCAGGGCCCATTTTAGACCCACCTACCGCAATGTTGGAAAATTTCGTTTTTCGTCCAAGTTTTTCTTTCAGTTGCTTAAAAATGTTGACCAAATGCCTTCCAGTTATAAAAACGGTGTATCATATGATTGCCTATTGTATTAGTTTTACAAAGAACCAAAATTTTTACAATTTCTATGCCCAATACGTTCCATAGCGAGATTAAACGTACCCCTACCCCTATAAAATATTGCGGAAAATTTAAATATTTTCATTGAAACTGCGTAAGTTTGATGGTCTGGAGAATCCGAAGTGCATCTCAATTCCCAATTCTGAAAATTGATTTAAGTTTTTCAATCCATTTTCTTGAATATGAAACATGTTAACATAATGTTAACATATTTTTAATCACCAAAGTTTCATTTTCAGATAGACCAAATAAATGGATCTTTGAATATTTCTGATTTTGACTAAGTTTTGTCATTTTTTTGCCCAATACTACTTTTTTGTAAACAAATATTATTTAAAATAGGTATCAAATGAAAGCCTATGACATTTGCTTAACAACTATTACAAATAATGGCCATTCTTATCTAATATAAACATCATACATCAATAAATCTTACCCCTACCCCAACAAATTTACTGTAAAATTGTCAATTTTTTTGTCTATGTTCGCATAAAAATAACAAGAACACGCAAAATCCGTGTTGTATATGACATTGTTGCATGAATTACATCATGATTAGGTATTTTAACAGACATTTGTTAACTTAAACTCTATATTTGGCCTTCAATTGATGAAAAATGGGAATTTTCAACATTTCAGATTTGCCCAAATTTCACCGTTAAATCGTTATATATGCTAAATCTGGAGGACATGTCTGCAGATAAGCCAACTAATTGTTCTAAGCGATACATTAGATATCTGAAAACACTGTTAAGAAAAACAAGAAGTGTTTGATGTGACTCAAAATACCGAAAATCTTACCCCTACCCCAACAAATTTTCCTTAAAATTGTCAATTTTTTGTCTATGTTCGCAACTAATTAACTAAAATACGCAAAATGTGTGTTGTATATGACAATGTTTCATAAATTATACCATGATTTCGTATATTAACAGCCATTTGTTGACTTAAACTCAATATTTTGCCTCAAATTTATGAAAAATGGGAATTTTCAACATTTCAGATTTGCCCAAATTTCACTGTTAAATGGTAATATATGCCAAATCTGGAGGACATATCTGCACATATGACAATTCATTGTTCTAAGCGATACATCAGATGTCTGAAAACATTTTTCAGAAAAACGTGAATCACATCATGATCTGGTATTTTTACAGCCATTTGTTGACTTTAACTAAATATTTGGCCCAAACTGATGAAAAATGGGAATTTTCAACATTTCAGTTTTCTCCAAATTGCATGGTTAAATCGTAATGTATGACAAATCTGGAGGATTCATCTGCAAATATGCCAACTAATTGTTCTTATCGATACATGAGTTGTCTTATAACACTGTTTACAAAAACAAGGAGTGTTAATGTGACTCTAAATACCAAAAAAACTTACCCCTACCCTGACAAATTTTACCTATAATAGTCCTTTTTTTACTATATTCACATAAAAATAACCAAAAACACACAAAATCTGCATTGCATATAACAGTGTAGCATAATTTCTATGAAGATTTGTCATTTTAAGTCCCACTTGTCAGCTTAAACTCAATATTTTATACAGAATAGATGAAAAATGGGAATTTTCAGCATTTCAGATTTGTCCAAAATTCACTTTTAAATAGTTGTATGTTGCAAATCTGGAGGATTTATATACAGATATGCCAATTCATTGTTCTAGCCGATATATAAGTTATATAAACACAATGTTAAGAAGAACAAGGATTTTTCATTTTGACTCTAAATACCGAAAATTTTACCCCTACCCCAAGAAAATGATGCTTAAAAATCCCCAAAATATGTATGTCTGTACATTTACAGATGGGTGCAGACGCAACGTTCCAAAAAGTTCACTTAAAGTGAACTTGAAGTTCACTTTTCAAGTGCACTTCGCGTTCTCTTAGCTGTCGCGAAGATCACTTTTTTGGAATAGGTAGCTATTCCATGACAGGTATTTTCGCGTTCACTAGTGAACTTCAAGTGCACTTGAAAGCTGTCGCGAGGATCACTACTTAGATCGAGGTTATCTTATATCAGAGACATAAAATTATATATAGGTCGAATTTTAAGCGATAGCCGAGGGAATGAAAATATATTTCCACGTAGCGTTCTTTTGGTTAAGCAGATGCGAAAAAAATAACAATGCAGTTATGAATAAAACAGAGACATGTCTCTGTATAAAATATTGTTAAATATAAAACATGTCAGATAATATTTTCCCGCTACAAAAATGAATATAGACGTGTATACTAAATCTTTACAAATGACCAAAATAATTCATTTTTCAAAAAAAAAATTGCATATTATATCCTTTGAAAGCTAAATATTTCAATTCTATCAGGTAATTTTGGGAAAAATACATATAAATAATGTGTCGCGACAACTGAAATAAGCACCGAAATATAATGTCTCCCACTTCAGAGGTCATTTTTGATAAAAGGTGAATAAATTTGGTATCACGAGAAAGAAAAAAAGCGAGAAAGGAAAAAAGCTGAAATGCAAAATATTTCAATCTTATAAGGTAATTTTGGGAAAAATACATATAAATGTTGTGTCACGACAATTGAAATAAGCACCGACATATAATATAATATACGATATAGTATCAATTAACAATACAGGGACGGACAGACCAATTCCGGATTGTTATAGGGCCGGACTGTTGCAAGGCCGGATGATCTCGAAATCCTCCCTCTTCTGAGGTCATTTTTGATAAAAGATGTATAAATTTGGTATTGGGAGAAAGGAAAAAAGCTGAAATGCTAAATATTTCAATCTTACAAGGTAATTTTGGGAAAAATACATATAAATGTTGTGTGGCGACAATTAAAATAAGCACTGCCATATAATATCACCCACTTCGAATCCGGGTCCGTTCGCCCTAATTCACGTTCGCCCTATTACCTGTTCGCCCTAATACCCTTTCGCCCTGGGTCCGTTCGCCCTAATACCTATTCACCCTACATATTCGTAATAATTATGTTTTAGCAAAATTGTTGAGAAAAGACATGTTAATAAGCTGAAATAGTAATTTACTTGCACATTTAATAAAAAAGGAGTATTGGGAGTAAGACAAACTGACCATATGGTGGATGTAACAGCAGAAATCAAATATAAAAAACGGACACTTTACGTTTACATTATCCGGAACTGGGAAAAACAATATTCCATGTTACCTAAAATGGAAATTTGTTGGTATTGTTCTCAACCGGCCTAAACATTATTCAACCACCGAGAACATTGCTTACCAGGAGTGATTATATGTTAATGTGCATAAGAACTTAATCAACCGATGATGTTGTTTCATGTTCATTGTGTTGGCAAAAATAAACTTCGAAATGAAATGGAGAAAATTCACACGAGACAAAGTCTTTACACATACATGCTAAACAAGCAATGGGACACTGTCTTTCGGTTTTGTATTGTTTTTTTTCATATTTGTTGTTTGGTAAAAACACACTCAAGATCAAAGGAGTCAAGCTGTGAAATAAGTTTCCTTTTATGTTGATCAGTTCCTGTACATATCCAAGCTGATTATTAATATTATAAATCCATCAAAGACAATTAATGGCCATATAATTATAAATAATTATACCTGATCAACATTTAATTACACTCAAAAGTAATTTGGACTAATGATTTATATATTTCAAAGTTTGAGATTGACTGAAATATAATTAAATAGAATTTATACCTTTTATGAAAAAATAGGGCGAACGAACTCTAGGGGCGAACGGACTCAGGGCGAACGAACCCAGGGCGAACATGTAATTAGGGCGAACGGACCCGATACCTCCCACTTCTGAGGTCATTTTTGATAAAAGATGAATAAATTTGGTATCGCGAGAAAGGAAAAAAGCTGAAATGCAAAATATTTCAATCTTATAAGGTAATTCTGGAAACAATACATAAAACATTCCCCGTTTCCCTTCTTTTTTCTATATAAATGTTGTGTCGCAACAATTTAAATAAGCACTGACATCTAATATCTCCCTCTTCTGAGTCATTTTTGACAAAAGATGTATAAATCTGGTATGATCGCAAAAAAAAGAAAAAAGCTGAAATGCAAAATATTTCAATCTTATAAGGTAATTTTGGGAAAAATACATACGACAATTGAAATAAGCACCAACATATAATATCTCCCATATTTGGATTCATTTTTGAGAAAAAGATGTATAACTTTGGTATAACGAGAAGGGAAAACAGCTGAAATGCTAAACATTTCAATTTTATAAGGTAATTTTGGGAAAAATACATATAGATAATGTGTCGCAACAATTGAAATAAGCACCAACATATAATATCTCCAACTTCTGAGGTCATTTTTGATAAAAGATGAATAAATTTGGTATCGCGAGAAAGGAAAAAAGCTGAAATGCAACATATTTCAATCTTATAAGGTAATTTTGGGAAAAATACATGTAAATACAGCTCATTAAAATTTTTGCAGTTGCAGTTAACATATGTGTTATGGTCTCATGTTCATTTACTCCATATCCTTTCGTAAAATGTTGTGTCCCGAGAATTAAAATAAGCACCGCCATATAATATCTCCCACTTCTGAGGTCATTTTTGACAAAAGATATATAAATTTGGTATTGCGAGAAAGGAAAAAAGCTGAAATGCAAAATATTTCAATCTTATAAGGTAATTTTGGGAAAAATACATATAAATGTTGTGTCGCGACAATTGAAATAAGCACTGACATATAATATCTCAAACTTCGGAGGTCATTTTTGATAAAAGATGAATAAATTTGGTATCGCGAGAAAGGAAAAAAGCCGAAATGCAAAATATTTCAATCTTATAAGGTAATTTTGGGAAAAATACATATAAATGTTGTGTCGTGACAATTGAAATAAGCACAGACATATAATATCTCCCACTTCTGAGGTCATTTTTGACAAAAGATGTATAAATTTGGTATTGCGAGAAAGGAAAAAAGCTGAAATGCAAAATATTTCAATCTTATAAGGTAATTCTGGGAAAAAAACATATAAATGTTTTGTCGCGACAAGTGAAATAAGCACCGACATATAATATCTCCAACTTCTAAGGTCATTTTTGACAAAAGATGTATAAATTTGGTAGCGTGAGAAAGGAAAAAGGCTGAAATGCAAAATATTTCAATCTTACCAGGTAATTTTAGGAAAAATACATATAAATCTTTTGTCGCGACAATTGAAATAAGCAATGACATATAATATCTCCCACTTCTGAGGTCATTTTTGATAAAAGAAGAATAAATTGGGTATCGCGAGAAAGGAAATGCAAAATATTTCAATCTTATAAGGTAATTCTGGGAAAAATACATATAAATGTTGTGTCACGACAATTGAAGCAAGCACCAACATATAATATCTCCCACTTCTGAGGTCATTTTTGACAAAAGATGTATAAATTTGGTATCGCGAGAAAGAAAAAAAAGCTGAAATGCAAAATATTTCAATCTTATAACTAGGTAATTTTGGGAAAAATACATGCGACAATTGAAATAAGCACCAACACATAATATCTCCCACTTTTGGATTCATTTTTGACAAAAGATGTATAAATTTGGTATAACAAGAAGGAAAAAAAACTGAAATGCTAAATATTTTAATTTTATAACGTAATTTTGGGCAAAATACATATAAATAATGTGTCGCGACAATTGAAATATGCACCGACATATAATATCTCCCACTTCTGAAGTCATTTTTAATTAAAGATGTATAAATTTGGTATTGGGAGAAGGAAAAAAACTGAAATGCAAAATATTTCAATCTTATAAGGTAATTTTGAGAAAAATACATATAAATATTGTGTGGCGACAATTGAAATAAGCACCGACATATAATATCTCTCACTTTTGAGGTCATTTTTGACAAAAGATGTATTAATTTGCTATAACGAGAAAGGAAAAAAGCTCAAATGCTAAATATTTCAATCTTATAAGGTAATTTTGGGAAAAATACATATAAATAATGTGTGGCAACAATTGAAATAAGCACTGACATATAATATCTCCCACTTTTGAGGTCATTTTTGACAAAAGATGTATAAATTTGCTATAACGAGAAAGGAAAAAAGCTCAAATGCTATATATTTCAATCTTATATGGGAATTCTGGGAAAAATGCATAAAACATTCCCCGTTTCCCTTCTTTTTTCTATATAAATGTTGTGTCGCAACAACTGAAATAAGCACCGACATATAATATCTCCCACTTCTGAGGTCATTTTTGACAAAAGATGTATAAATTTGGTATTGCGAGAAAGGAAAAAAGCTGAAATGCAAAATATTTCAATCTTATAAGGTAATTTTGGGAAAAATACATATAAATGTTGTGTCGCGACAATTGAAATAAGCACTGACATATAATATCTCCAACTTTTTTGATAAAAGATGAATAAATTTGGTATCGCGAGAAAGGAAAAAAGCCGAAATGCAAAATATTTCAATTTATAAGGTAATTTTGGGAAGAATACATAAAAATGTTGTGTCGTGACAATTGAAATAAGCACCGACATATAATATCTCCAACTTCTGAGGTCATTTTTGACAAAAGATGTATAAATTTGGTTTCGCAAGAAAGGAAAAAAGCTGAAATGTAAAATATTTCAATCTTATCAGGTAATTTTGGGAAAAACACATATAAATGTTGTGTTGCGACAGTTTAAATAAGCACCGACATATAATATCTCCCACTTCTGAGGTCATTTTTGACAAAAGATGTATGAATTTGGTATTGCGAGAAAGGAAAAAAGCTGAAATGCAAAATATTTCAATCTTATAAGGTAATTCTGGGAAAAATACATATAAATGTTTTGTCGCAACAAGTGAAATAAGCACCGACATATAATATCTCCAACTTCTAAGGTCATTTTTGACAAAAGATGTATAAATTTGAAATCGCGAGAAAGGAAAAAGGCTGAAATGCAAAATATTTCAATCTTATCTGGTAATTTTAGGAAAAATACATATAAATCTTGTGTCGTGACAATTGAAATAAGCAATGACATATAATATCTCCCAGTTCTGAGGTCATTTTTGATAAAAGATGAATAAATTTGGTATCACGAGAAAGGAAAAAAGTTGATATGCAAAATATTTCAATCTTATAAGGTAATTTTGGGAAAAATACATATAAATGTTGTGTCGCGACAATTGAAATAAGCACTGACATATAATATCTCCAACTTTTTTGATAAAAGATGAATAAATTTGGTATCGCGAGAAAGGAAAAAAGCCGAAATGCAAAATATTTCAATTTATAAGGTAATTTTGGGAAGAATACATAAAAATGTTGTGTCGTGACAATTGAAATAAGCACCGACATATAATATCTCCAACTTCTGAGGTCATTTTTGACAAAAGATGTATAAATTTGGTTTCGCAAGAAAGGAAAAAAGCTGAAATGTAAAATATTTCAATCTTATCAGGTAATTTTGGGAAAAACACATATAAATGTTGTGTTGCGACAGTTTAAATAAGCACCGACATATAATATCTCCCACTTCTGAGGTCATTTTTGACAAAAGATGTAT